>WHWC01000150.1:0-76562 GCA_019426215.1 Buddleja alternifolia | reverse complement strand
CACCAGCACCGCTCAAACCGCACCACCAGCGTAGAAACCAACACCACCGCCGCACCCGTCGCCCCATCAACCCCCGACCCACCACTTCGCACAACCACCACCACTCCGAACGGCCACCACCACTTCGTACAGCTTCGTTAAAATTCAGATTTGCCAAAATTTTAGATCTTGAGATCAATATTTTATTTTCCATTTTGGAGTGTGTGCAAAGTTTTTAGATTAGGGGGTTGGGGGGGGGGGGGTTGTTACAAGCTTGAGTGAAGAAGAAGAAGAAGAGCTTCTTCCAATTTTTTCATTTTCATCTTCCTTTTCTTTTATTTAATTGTTTTATTTTATTTTTTTTCCTTTTTCTATTAACTCAAAAAGCATGAGCCCTTGATTGTATGAATTTAGATCCAACAGTTAGTAATTTAAGGGCATAACGGCAGAGCTGATAAGCTAACTCGTGTTTGACATGGAGGGTAGTTCGATAATCTCGTGTTACTATGATTCTTAGCATATAATTGAGTCCTGTGAGTTTGACGTATTCCATGACTCTCACTCTATTGGGCTACGTTAGTGAAAGGTTTATACTCATACAGTATACATAATTTAGAGGCTCATAATGACATAGTCATTTCGTACGGCTACAATGTGGGGCCACGGTGCTGGCTAGGTGTCACCCACATCCTTTAATATCCTCCCATTGCCAATCGAGACGAACCTAGAGATCGCACTATATAGGAATAAACGGGAAATCATGGTTTAGTAATTGGAGGACATTTTGGTAATTTATCCTTTGGAAGGATGACTTAATTTAATTGGATTAAATAATGATAAATTAAATTAATTAATTTGAATAGTTAATTAACTGGGTTAATTAAATATTTAAATTAGAATATTAATTTAATCTATATTTATTTAATTGGATTAAATGTAATATGATTAAATTAAGTTGACTGGGTCAAGTTAGCCCACATGAGGCGTCCAATAGGCCCAGTAGGGCCTGTGGTTATGGGCTTAGTTGGAGGATTTATTTAATCCTCCAACACAAGCTAAATAACACACAATAATCAATACGCAAAATCCTCCACAAAAATACAAGAAGTAAAAAAGATCATATTATCTTTGCCTAGCCCCCTCATGGGAGATGATGATGAAGATTTCCAAATTCCATCCTGCGTAATGATCTAGAGACAGAACTAGTGGACCGTTAAAGATTCGCAAGGATTAATGGAACATGCAAAAGGTAAGTTTTTCGTGTTTTTCATTTTATGTTTAAATCAACGAAAATTTACAAATTGATCTTGGCTTTTGAAAATTCAGATATATTTAACTTCCGCTGTGTATGATACTAGGATTCCCAACACCAGCTAGTTTGGACACTCCCAATGGCCCCGCCATTGGGACACTGTATGGACCCCATGTCTTTTTAGCTTTTACCAGTTTCTCTAGTAGAACATCCAATGATCCCTCTATGTCATTCATGTCAAAGTTTATGACAAAGGTAGAGAAGGATTGGGAAGTGATTGAAGAATGAGATCTACTTGAAGATGAAAATCGATGTAATATTCTAGAGACCTCAATTTCTCCAACAAGGATATCATTTTAAGGACGTGTTTAGACGCGTCTTCCAATTATTTCATCTGCATGTTGAAGAGTTTTTTAGATATAAAATACCAAATGGTCTGACCATGCTCTCCAAAAAGCTATTCTAAGCGTATCATGATTGATCTGGCACTATCCATATTCTCATAATAGCTTTGCAGCTCGCTACTCATTGAGCTCAACATATATCCCCTGACTTTATAGTTATCAGTGACCCAGTCAAGATAGGAAAGATAAATTTCATCATCCTCATTTGATCCAGGTCTAGGAGGACATCTGGTTTCTAGTACATAGTCCAAAGATTCATCATTGAGAACAATTCTCAATTTTCTGATCCAATCAGAGTAGTTCGGTCCAGTGAGAATGCTTTTCTCAAGCATTTCTTTTAAAGGGTTGTTAACCATTTGAGAAAGAGATATGACTGCAAAAAATTAAGAAAGATTCAATTAGGTTACTATATTGCACACTAAGTAAAAATAAGCAGGACTTTGATTTTTTACTTGGCTCCCACTACACTTTTTGAATCATTGCACTCTCACTGCAATATTCGAAAATCTCATTGGAAAGACTTCGTAGTGAGTGATTGTGTTTTTTAATAAATCCAGTGAGTTGCAACCCTTTAACTATATATGGCTCACTAAATTTATTAAAGTTGCAATCCTTACCAACACTGTCAAACATGCAATTCAATCTTTGTTTGGCTCATAGATCACGAGACCACAACCCTTTAACGATATATAGGTTGTGATCTATCTGAACTTGGGCCTATCAACTTCTATCAATCTAACAATTGAATTCTACCTTGCAACCCTCTCTTGATATATGGGGCACAAAATTGAAATAAATGCTTGATGCATAACCCCCCACTTTTTGGGAAGAAATTATGCAGTAGACATTAATTCATTTCTCCTAAGTTTGATGGAGAGCCAGGATATCCAATTCCCTTTTAATCTAAATTCAATGTTATTCCAGTGGGAGAACACATTAGCCATTTATAACGCGCATACATGGATAATATATAAAAGAAGAAAATGCCTAGCAATTCTACCACACATGCTCCCCGTGGACTTATCTAGATTGAGTCAAGCCAATGGCTCAATCATGGGTTTGGCGGCCTATAATATCTAATCTATGTTTAACTTCGCATTTTTCAGTTCCAAGCAGATTTTCTTCCAAAAACGCCCTATTCTGATAAATACATAAAAAAATGAGTTGTACATAAATCTATGAAATAATAAAATACAAGTTGGGGGTACTAAAAGACCCAATATAACCCAGAAAATAAAATCCAAAGATAAAACCTAGTCCATGGAAACCATCCCACGATAAACAAGCATCAAAGCAATTAAAAGACGACGGTCAATATGCTATATTTCTTTCAAAAAGAAAACTTAAAATCTAATTTTAATTAAATGTGATTCGAAAATAAAAAGAACTAATTTAAATCTAATTATAAATTAATTCAATTTTAATCCTACTTGTCATTAAATCAACTTTAATTTCGAAAAATTACTTTACAATTGATTTGACAAAAAATAAATTCATTTGTCTAGGAATAAATTTAATTTCAAATCTAATTTAAATTTAAGTATGAAATTAATTTCCAAAACAATTTCATCTAAATTTAATTTTAAAATTGGGTTGACCCTTGGGTCCATCCGTGGGTTGGCCCAGTCGACCCATGGGTTGACCCGCGGGCTAACCCAATCGATTCGTGGGTTGACTGGTGGGTCGACCCGTGGTTGGCCCAATCATTTAAAAAATGTGGGCCCCTGGGCAGCCCACATGCGAGTGGGCTGCCCAGTGGCCCACACTATGTGGCAGTCCGCATAGGCAGATTGCTCACAAGCTCGTCAGAGCAGCGCGCAGTCCGCCCAGCGGCTGCTCGTGCTCTGCCCACCGATGACTTTCCACGAATCGATTTTTTAGCTATTTTTCAAAATTCACAATTTCATGTCCATGCATTAATTCAAATACAATATTTAAAACTGATTTATATTCAAAATAAATCCTGCAATTGTCTAACAACATGGATTTAATATTTTAAAAATTAAATCTTCACATGAAAGATATAATCTAACAATATTTTCATGAAGAATTAATCATAAACATAAAATTCAAACATACTAATTTTCGAAAATCATCAAATGCCATAAAGTTGGTTCTGATACCACTGTTGTGAATCCTGGGTCACGCGCAGCGGAAACGTAAAACATATCCGAATTCACAAATCGGATCACTTTTGGGTTTAATGATTTTGAAAAGAAAAAGATGAAATCGAATTTCATTGATTTAGTAACATTTTGGTAGAATATGAATTCTTGATCTGTAAGGTAGCAGTAATCCTAGATTCTTGTCTCTAGATATCACGCCGGAAAAGCTTGAAAAAAAAATCAACCTCCTCTGGCTCTGTGGAGACCCACGGCTAAGAGGGAAGGGGAGAGAGGATTTTTATCTTCTTTTCTTTTGCTGTCAAGTTAATTGTGAAGACTTAGGCTTTCCAATTCTAGGCTATGTGTATTTAAATAAGATGATGGGCTTGGAATTAATTAATTCCTTGAGCCCACTCATCATATTATATACGTCTATGTCATTCCTAGGTGAGCTAAGTTGACTTTCAACTTAGTCCACTTAGTAATTAAGTCCAACATAATTTAATGCAATAAATATATGATATTATTTAATAATTAACTAAACTAATTAACCTAATAAATTAATTTAGGATAGGATGAATATAATAGATTAATCCAATTATTTATTATTAATTTATTTCAAGTAATCTAATTAATTAATAAATTAATTTTTCCATCAAATGACAAATTATCAATTTAACTTTATTTGACAACGCAAGATTTTCTTCGCTTAATTCCTTGAAAGCGTGACTCTCTAGGTTCATCTTAATTGGCAATGAGAGGAAACCAAGGATGTGAGTGACTGAGTGTCACCTAGCCAAACACGTGTACACACATCAAAACCTAATTGAGATCAAAATAATTAGATAATACGAACCTTTAGGTCACAAACACTATGTGAGTATAAGCCCTTTACTGTAACATCCGGATCGAGTGAGAGTCATGGTTTGTGCAAACTCACAAGTCTTGATGTTGTGCTTAATAAATCATAGTAAGATGAAATTACCAAACTACTCCTTGTGTTCCACACAAGTTAGCTTTCCTGCTTTAGCCAAAGACTTATAATTTCATTCTATGAATGCACAGGACGTTAACTTGTTTACTACTCGAGACAGTGAATCCTGTTTTGGCATTCACCGAACAATTTCTACTTGTCCACTTGAACTGTATTTCGGGACCAATCTCATCTATGGGTGAATTGGATCTAACCACTCTAATAACAAGTTCAGTGTCACAAGTACAATCTTCGTGACCCCTCAGGTCTAAGGCTCACGCACACTATTGTGACCAGTAATCCAATCATTGACAGTCATTGAGTAAATACTCATGTGATTAAATTACAGCGAGCCGTGTTAAAATATATCAATTCCATTGATATATTTATGGCACAAGCTTCCACTATATCATAGTGACCGACTGACACTCCTTGGCAGGGCTTGTGTCATACAAGTTTTGTCATAACGCCCAATTAAGACTCTTTGACTTGCGAACCCTTTTTAAGTAATCAAGGAACCGATACTTCTAATGTCCATCTCCTCAATCCATGAAGAATAGAAACTCCCTCTTGATCACTCGAGACTTATATGTTCAATACTCTATTAATGCCATTAAAATTGATATGAACAAATTCAAATGCTTTTTATTGATTAAAGATACAACATAAAGCTAAAAGTCCTAAACAATCTATTCCTCGTTGGCATCGAGGACATAATCCTAAGACTTACATTTTCTTGTATAGTCCGTTTCAATTCCCTCAATTTTTTAGAAATAGAAAATCAGCCTGACAAATAAGTATTCTACATGAACGACATTATTTATAGTAAAAGCTGTTGGAAATTAAGTTTTTAATTTTTTTTTATTTCCATCTTAATTATTCTTTCCAGGAGTAGTGGGCTAGTCGGGTGGGGAGGATAACTTTGGGGTTTAACAAGGCTAAAAGCACTTTTGCCCTTTGAAAAACTAGATTTTAGCACTTTCCCCCTTAAAAACGCAAAAAGGACTGCTATCAATTTAGCATAAGTAACACTTTGCACCTGTTTACATTATAAAATAATTTGGGCTTTCGAAGTACAAAACCCAAATAGCCCAAATTGTAGGCATTCGAAAAGAAAGAAATTAAGTCCACAAATAGATAAGACAAGACCCATTAAATCTAGAAAATGGCAAAAACATGGGCTGAATTGACAAAAGCCCAAGAATCGAATCTAGAGAAATAAAATGAAACCCAAATAGCCAATAATCTGCAAAGACGCGCTAATTTGAAAAGATTTGAAAGAGTAGTTGAGGACATTTGAAGGAGGTTCCAGAAGAAAAGGAACGTGGGTTCCTCAAAGATCAAGATATATACGAGCCGCGGAGAGAAGAAAAAGGAGGATCAGAATCAGAAACTTCTACAATTTGATTTTCTTAGAATTAACTCTAGTCTTAGGAGTAGTTTATAGCGTAATGTAGGAGTAGCTCATAACGTAAATTAGGAGTAGCTGTAGTGTAATTTAGTATTTGCTTATCACGAGTTGATGCAGGGACGGATCCAGTAATGAAACCTCGGGGGGGGGGGGGGGGGGGGGCGAATTACTACTAATATATTTTTTTTTTGGCAGAACTTGTAAGTAAATATTCAATTTTGTTTTTAGTTTAATAGATAAGTAAAACAACAATAATCACATGTAAAATTTTGACTTTTAATGAAAACATAAAGTAGTTGAAAATACAAGCAATTCTCGAAAAAGTCTATCGAAATTTTATGCGGCGTTTTTTTATCATATATAATATTAATTTATAATAGACTACGTCTCAAGTTGACTATGATTGAATAAGAAAATACATATAAAAATATATACTAAAAAAATATAATGACTTTGTCCATTTTATTCTAGATACAAGCAATTTGTTTAAAAAATAATATAAGGTTTTGCTCTTTACAAATCAAAGTATAATTAGGCAATTCAAGAAAATAACATTGAACCAAAGAAATAAAAGATAATTCAACCGCAAAATTTCAATAATATTATCATGCTAATTTTTCAAAAAAAAAACATAAAATAACAACTATTAAAACTAATATAATCACTTTATGTTACCTTGCCATGAATAAATCCAAAATAATTGAATGATGCCGGTAGACTTTTTTGACTTTAGATTTGTAGATGTTGTATTTTTTCTTCTAAAGAATGCTTCTTGTAGTTAAAAAAATTGTTAATTCTAATTTTAATCCTAACAAGTATATGAGAGAAATTTCAAAAATGAATAGTGGAGTTGTTAACAATTTAACTACCTCTTTCATTTTCTTACCTTTTTTTTTTTCAAAGCAAGTATTTTTATAATTGAAAATAAATGTCTAATTTAGAAGAAAATAAGACTTCCTTTTTTAAATTTATAATTGTTTTTTTTTAATTCAAGCCAAGTACTTTTTTAATTGAATAGTTAAAATAAATATCTAGTATAAACAAATAAAAAGAAAAAGGACAGGGAATTGAAGTAGATTTGAACCCCATACCCACTCAGATGGGTTAGCAACTTAACAGGCCCACTGCTGCCAACTGCACTAGAGCATCTGTTTGTACAATATTACACACTTTTATATTATATTTATTTTGGAGGGGCCATAGCATAAACATATATATACCCGATATAAAAATATTGAAGTCTGGGGGGCCGCCCCCCCCCCCCCCCCGGCCCTCCCCTGGATCCGTCCCTGAGTAGATGGAATTTGCCATCAAGGCTTGTATCTGCATTTGTTTGTGATCCACGATCGAAGACTCTCATGGAGGTATAAATTATCTTTTTTCAGATTTAAGTATTTGATGGGTAATTTTATCTTGACTTGAGTCTTTCGTTCATTATTCTCGAAAGTAACAACTGAGAATTTAGTTAAAAACTTGAACCACCGTTTAGCGAATCAAACGCAGTGGTTGAAAGATAATCTCAAATTATAGTACGCGATTGGGGATCAATATGGAGGTATAATATTTATCGTTTTATCAGATTTAAGTGGTAGATAAATTTATATCTAGACTTGTATCTTCCTTTCTCATCTGTTTTCATTAATTGCGGTCCGAACAACGATTTTAAACAACACGTCGAAGTGTTAAAGTCTGAATCACCGTCTAGCGTATCGAATTCGAACACGGGGATTGTTAGATAATTCTAAGTGGAGAATTATCACGGGGCTTGAGTTAATCGAATTAGCTCTTCCTTATTCAATTTGTTTTTATCCATAAACAGCACCAAATACCAATCTTCCGGCCAATATCGAACCTGAAGGCCTGCCCAGGTTACTCTTAAGGACATAACCCAGTTTTGAAACAAGTTCAATGGATGTTCCCTCAACTCCATGCTTCATTGTATTCTTAAATGCATGAATTGGTCTCTCATGAAGCCCGTTGGGTGGGTTGCATCGAGAAGAATAAACTCAGGTTTTGAAAGAAAAGACGTGCTTAGCATTCAAATGTGAAGCATACGATCATTGATTAATTGTACAAACGTTCCGTGGAATCTTATTATAATATTTAAAATGAATTCAAACTCGTGGTTCCATCTCTTTCCTACGTGGACAATGAGGTGGATGTGTTAGTTTTGCTCAATTGTGCCATGTAGATTTAATTCCACATTTACGTTACTAATCTTAATATTGTAATATAAATATATATATGTGTGTGTATGTGTGTTATTGCAAACATCTTTCCATAAATGCATTCTAGAAACTGTCTTTTTGAAATTTATTTTTGAACTCCTTGATTTAAGCCAATTTCAATCAATATTTAAAAAATCTTCATTGAATCCAATGGATGGAGAAACATTATTTCTGTTAATTTAGGCTAATGCATATTAATTTGCAGTATCTCTATCTAACTATATGTCTTTGGTGTACAAAAGGGGCGAACAATTTTTTACCTTATATTACTCCTTTTAATTTTCATTAGAATATTCTTTAATCAAACCTCATTGATGTTGTTCAAAAAAAAAAAAAAAATCAAACGTCATTGATGTATGTATCTATCTATATACATTACTTTCATAAAAATATATAGATATATGTTATGAGAATTTCCCACATATGTTTCACGTAATTATCTTTATAGATAATATAATCTGTGGACTATATAATTTTTATTTATTTTTTCATGTTTACATCTTTCTATATTTATTCTTTTTAAGTCTCTCTCCATATAAGAATTTATTTATATTAATGTATCCTTTTGTACGTCCTTGATTATCGTCACTCTTATCACAAACTATTTGTGTGTTAATGCTATCATTTCGTAAGTTGACCTAATCTTGCTGAAGAAATTATTCATCGATTTAAGCTAACTGAAATATGGCAATTATTACTTATATAGGTTACAAAACTCGATTTCATGAAAATTTAAGTTTTTTTGAATTTAATTACTCGCTAATTGCAGTGATGAAATGCCTTCAAAATGGTCTACCTAACTAAAATATTTTCAAGCTCACAATTTTGATATTTAGAGTATCAAAGATCAATGAGTCTTTTTTTTTTTTTTTTTAGAATTTGGTCAAAAGTATACTCCTCTCTCTCCCCATCTCTCTCTAAACTCTGGTCTTCTTTTTCTTTTATATTCCTCTGCCGGCGATGGCTTGGTGAAGCAGTCGTCTTCTTCACTACTGTTATCACCACCATCGGCGGCGGGTTGGGTTGGAGCACCCTTCTTCAACTTGTACATCACATCTCTAAATCTGACGAGACGGCTATGGATCTAACGAGACAGAGACAGATCTGACGAGATGAAGATGGGTGATGTATAAATTTTTATATAGCGTTTTAGATTTTTGCTTAGTATTTTACTTTCTCTCTCAAATGAGAGTTTTATTTCTCCTTGAACAGGAGTTGGTGTTCGGTTGTGAGTTCTTAAGATTTGTTATCTTCAAGAACTTGATAGTTAATGTTTCAGATGTTCTTACTACATCGTTTGAGTCGATATGAATTGTATTGTTCCAAGCGTTGTAAACTTTCGAGTTAATGATATATAAGACCGATTTTTCTTAAAAAAAAACGATCAATGAGTTTTTCCTTTATCTCTATTCAACTATAATCCAACTTCTGGTAACAACTAGCAAATTTTTACTTTGAAGCTACATTTTATGTATTTCCCTATGTTTCTAATACTTTCATCTAACTATTACGGTCAATTTGTTATTGCAGAAAATTATGAGCAAATTCTAATTCAAGCTTCCACTTTGTGGTAAGTTAATATACTAAAAGTTAAACATGTTTTAGTTGAGTCAAGAAGTCACTTTAAATCTTATCTCACAAAATAAAATGGCGATAATTATAAGTTCAAGATGTATTATTCATATTGACTTTACATTCTTTGTATTAACATTCTTTTATATATTTTATCATTATAACTATCTATTTTTTAAGTTCTTTTACAGGCAAATTATAGCATTTGGAAGGTATATTTGTAAGTATAAGAAAGTTCAATTGACTTACGAGTTAAATACCTTGATGTTCCGTATTTTATTTTTTCTTCCACATATTATATTACAGTATTTAAAATGATTTTCATGGGCATGGTTTCTCCAACCTTATATTTATTAATAAATAATTTTAATATTATATTGTAAAAAGTTATGTCAATCATCACACAATATAGTTTTAGAAAATGTGAAATAATTATGGCGTGGGAAACACACACACACACACACACACACACACACACACACATATATATATATATATATATATATATATATATATATATATATTCTGTGAGATGATTTCATTAAATTGTAAGGGGTGTTTGTTCCGGTTAAAATCTGTTATTTGATTCAACTATATATACATAACTTTGTTAATCATAAATATGAATAGAAATTTTACTTTCTTTTTTAAGTATATGAAGTTGTATTAAAAAATTTGTATAATAAAAAACTATTGTAATTAAAATTATATCCCGTGCAAAGCACAGGGCGAATACGAATAGTATAATAGGTAATAGTCATGTATAGTTTAATTTATCCAATCATGTAAGATACATATGGAATGCTAAATTGTGACTTTGTGCTTAAAAAGGATGTTTAAACAGTTTAGTACATTAAATAAGAATGACCAAATATTTTGAAATTATCTCATTCGGTTCTCAATACATTATCAACCATTCAAAATTGTTTATAGTTTAAAGTTTACATATAACAAAACACAACCCTTCGGGCTATCCAAGTAAGTACGCATGTGGTTAGCTAGCTTAGTTGAACTCAGATAATTTTATGTCAGACCTAGTCCAATGATTCAAATGTGCATTCTATATCTATACTTTTGCATAAGTGTAAGAGGGAATATACACAATACACCTTATTGTGTAAAAGAGATAGGCAAAAGGACCATTGGACTTAATCCAGCATAGATATTTCCATTGAACTCAAACCTACCACATAAGTAATTATAATATATTTCATATATTATTTTGTATGAATTATATATTTCACATATATATTGAATATAGATAAAAGTGGACACCAATTTTTTTTCTAAAATAGGCAAATATAAAAATTCAAAATAAGATAGGTACCAACATAATTTGGATTCAAATAAAGTTTTTTTCTTCTCTCCATTTATTTCTCTTATTAATGATAATTGTCAGTCATTTACCTTTATATATTAATTTTACTAAGTTATTCATTCATTCAATATATTTTTAAAGATAAATTAATATGATTCAATACTCATTTATAAGATTTTTTGATAACAATCTTTAAAATTGAATAAAATCTTTAAAATTTGCAAATTATAATAATGAAGTTATATAATTATAGATATATAATTTTTATATTTAATCTCTACATAATTAATGTCCGTGCCGAGGCACGGGGTTACAACTAGTTTATGCGGAATACTCTCCAAGAAATGAGATGAGAGTGTATAACTTAGGGTGTGCATTCACAAAAAAACGGGGGGAAAGGAAAGAAACCTCATAGGTTGAGGGTGTTAGGAATCCGATCAGATGTGCAACGGGAGATAAACACATATGGATTCCTAATGCTGGATCACTTTGTGGCTTTTAATAATTTTATATGAACAGGAACAAGAACAAATAAAATTTACCCTTTTTTAAGCGTAATTCGTTTCTTGATCTATAGTCTACACATCAGCAATCATCAACAATCCCCGGGACTCATGCCTCTAGATATCACGCGAAACAAGCAAGGAAATCCTCCATTTTTCCTCACTCTTGGTCGATGGCTAGTGACAAGGAGGGGTTTTTCTGTTCTATTACGTGTTAGGTGGAATAGAATGATTCTTTACTTAGAAGATTGAGGATTAAATAAATCCTCCAATTCCAAGCCCATGTAGTAGGTGCCTCTTAGGCCCTTATGGATGATCTAGGTGGGCTAAGTTGGCTCAATCAATTTAGTCCACTTTTAATTAATTAATTCAAATTTTTAATCCAATTAAATATATAATTAATTAATTAATTAATCCTTAAATTCAAATAATTCATTAATCCAATTAATTAAATATTTGAGAATTAATTGATTTAATTAATCTAATTAATTAAGTAATTAAATCAATTCATCCATTTAATCACAAATCATCAATTTTTCTTACAACGTAACAAATAGATATCCCGCTTACTCCTTGTAGCACGACTCTCTAGATTCATCTTAATTGGCAATGGGAGGATACCAAAGGATGTGGATGTCACCTAACCAGTTATGTGGACCCACATCGAAACCCAATTAGGATCAATTTTTTTTTTATCATAACGAACCTCTAGATCATAAATGTCATATAAGTATAAGTCCTTCACTGACGTATCCCGATCGAGTGAGAGTCATGGAGTATTTCAAACTAACAGGACTCGATACTGTTCAATGTTGGGAGGCTCATTACTTCAATTGAGATAATGTAGTAAGATGAAATTATCAAACTACCATCCGTGTTCCACACGAGTTAATTTATATGCTTTGGCCAAACACTTGTAATTTCATTTACCTATGATCGCACATGATACATTCTTGTTTACAGTTGAGACAGTGAATCCCTTCTTGGCAATCACCACACAACTGTTACTTGCTCATTGAGATCGCACTTCGAGGTTGGCCCCACCTACGGGTGAATTGGGTCTAACTACTCTAATAACAAATTCAATGTCACAAGCACATTGATCGTGACCCCTCCGATCTAAGGCTCACGCATACGGTATACTATTATGATCAGTAATCCAATCATTGACAATCAGTAAATACCCATGTAATTCGATTACTACGAGCCGTGTCCGAATATGTCTCCCACTAATACCTAGTGACCGACTGATACTCTTTGTCAAAACTTGAGTCATACAAGTTGAATCATAGTGCCCAATTAAGACTTTTCGACTTGCAAACCCGTTTTTGAGTAATTAGGGAATCAACGCTTCTAGTGTCCCTCTCCTTAATCCTTAAGGAGGAGAAGGTCTCTCTTGATTACTCTGGATTTATATGTTCAATACTTATAGATGCCATTACGATTTACGTGAACAAATGAATAATACTTTTCTATAAGGTTGTACAATAGAAACAAGTGCCCTATATATTCTAACTCCTCGTCAACATCGAGGGCACATACCTAATAGAAGGTCCGCTTTCTACTCTTCTTTTATAACTCTGTCAAAAATACTTACTACTTCAAGTATATAAAGGAGATGTGCATTTCTTTTTCTTTTTGTTTCTTTGGCGCTAATAAGTAATATCGAATCGGAAATTTTTGTTTCTAGTTTTTCTATCATTATGATGCTTAGTTATGACTAGCTAATGCTTTCTATTTAAATTAAACTGATTCTGATTTACGATTAACTGAAACATGTGCTAGCTAGTTGAGACTGAAATTTGAGTCTAATTTATAATCCCTCCGTCCGAATTATCCTTGTTTGACTAGGCACAGTGAAATTTTGTGCATCTTTGGGCTTTCTCCATTCAAGTGATGGCTGAGAGTTTGTATCATCACATCATTATATTAAGTGTTGAATGATATGTACTTTTCGGTAAAAAAAATTATTACATTTTAGGAAACGTAAACTTATTTGGGACTTGGCTTAAAGGAAGTATGAGTAATCTTATCTTTAGAATGAACTTATGTTGGATTGTCTGTAACATTAATTCTAAACTTCGCACGACAATGCTAGTGCAGCAGATTGTAGAATATAGAGAAGGGTTTCCAACATAATTTTACAAACGTAAGGATGAGAAGTCTATTGTTCTCAAGTGGGAACAACGATCTTGAAGGTCACAAAAGTTTCTAAAATTTAAAGAGCCATGACACAAAAAAATTCATCACCATTCATAACCTTATCTCAAGAAACATCTTGTTTCTGCCAAATTTATCCTATATCCAACATCTGAGCCACATGTTTCTTAGAGTTCTTCATTGCTCATTCCATCGTTGACTGCTTCCCAGTTGCCACTGTACAAATAGAGAAGTAGTTAAATAACAATCTATTTATTTCGGTAGTGATTTATTAGGGTGGACATCTAGTCGAGTTGGCTATCGAGCTGGCTTTACTAGAGCTCAGCTCAAGCTCGACTTTTTTCGAGCTCGAGCTGAGCTTTTATAACGAGCCCAACTGGAGCCCAATTATCCTTTGTCCTAACGAGCCCAACCGGCCCAAGCAAATTGTTCAGCTCGAGCTAGACGAACCAAAACAGCTCTTAAGTTGGCCCAAGAGCTCGAGCTGTTTCATTATGGCTCATCGAGTTCGAGCCAAGCATTTGGTCAAGCTAGCCTCGAGCTTGGCTCGTTTGGACCCCTATGATAACTTCCCACATCTAAGAGAGAACGTTAAACCCATAGTTTAAATGATAATTACCTAGACACCCACACGATTATAGCACAAATATATATTGTTATAAACTACTCCCCTACTGCTTACATAAGTGGTGATTTTATTACCAATTTATTCCCACCAATTTTTTCAGCCCCGGAACAAGCTGACGTGACTAAAGAAGCAAATTTGTCCTCTCATTCTTTTTGGCTGGAAAACACTGGCAGGGGATGTTGGGGTAATAACGTAAGTAGCAGGCGTAGTTATGTATTTTAGCTATAATCGAAGGGCAGGGGTAGTTATGTATTTTAGCAATAGTAAAAGGGACCTCTACGTAATTATCCGTCCTGATAGAGATATAGAAATTGCCTTGTATGACTACAATATCTGCCTAGGTCTTGGCATAGAACCTTGCTCACTTCTCCTACCCTAACAGACCCTTTCTTGATCAGATCTGACAGCTGCATTAGCAAATTAATAATGGTTTATGTTAGAAATTCTTGCTGAAAGGGAAAAAAAAAATTGACCAGAAATAGGGGGAAAAGAATTCACCTCATCTTCAGTTTCCTCTAGTAACCTGCCCATAAAGTTAAATACGGAAAATTTTAAAACTCAGTTTTACTAGCATGAAACACTACACGGAAAAATCACAAAATGTCCAACTTTGAAGAAGGTATTGAGTTCTGTGTCTAACCTTCCACAGAAAGTTGAGATGTCTTTCGAATACGCTCGAGCTTCTTGTTTATCTGACATAACAATTCAAAATGGAACAGGATACTTGTCAGAGAACAGTGGCAACCTCGATAATTGCATGGAATTAGAGAAAAGAAATTGAAAAAATATATATGATAAGATTCAATGCTTCCATCATTTGTAGTGAATGGGAACATCTAAAATGTCACAGCTAATTCACTTATTTACAGGATTAAATAATCAACGGTAGCTGAGTTTACTTATGTTAAAACTTTAAATTAGCAAAGGCTCTGAAAATACAGTGATTTGTTCATTGCTCAATTGTCTTTCATAATGTCCTGCAACATACAAACTCCATCAAGTAATAGCACTAGCTAGCCACTCTACCTTTTAGGACCTAAATTTCACTATACTTGGTCTATTCCTCCCTCCCGTAGACCACATTAGCCTATATCAATCAACTTCTATGTCTTTTCCACAATATATCAATCTTATGCTATATGGGATCAAATGCAAACCAAACACGGATTTTTTTTCTTTATCATTACTCTCACTGTTATTGTAATAGCATTCATACCTACATCTAAAACTCCAAATATTGTGCATGCTTTGCAATGTAATGATAATTTTTGGATAATCAGCTGTAACAACGACACAAGACAATTAGAAGTACCATATTTATATTCCCAATTCTCGGGCTTTTAGTATATATTCCATTTGCCCTCTGTGGACAAGAAAAAAGAATAGATGAGAGAAAATAGAATGCTAGATGAGCACTTAAAAGGTAGTAGCATTTTCCTGTATAACATATGATGTGTCATATCCACATGATGATTTATGTTTTAAGTTAAGTTCTAAAGAAATTCTTCATCCCGACCAAATGATGATTATAAGATTTAGTAATCAATTTCAGAGGTCAGAATTGCAAGCGAGAGAAGAATATTGAATTTTAAATGACACACACAAAAGACGGGGTTTACATGGTTCAACGAATAATGGCTATGTTAACGGGCTACGCTAGAGATTCTAATTAATTTCTGGAGTTATATAATACAAAAGAGCCACATCTATTTATAATCTGAGTAAAGGGCAACAAACACTACCATAAATTACCGAAACACCCTTATAAAATATGTGACAAGTCGAGGTCCCTCAGAGCCACAAGCGCATCATATATAGCTTATAAGGTAGGATCAAAGTATATCTTCGGACCCTGCCTGCCCCTTACAAAACTTACCACACATTACAATCAATTTCTAATTGTAATCAATTGCTGATTCCCAAACACTAAATCATTAGAACTAGCATAGCTGTTGGAAAAATCAGCCTAAAAGTACAGAGTTTTTTTTTGTTCTTATACTCTTATCCACATGCAATTGCTATTCATCCCAAGTGCCTAGACTACAAAAGGAATAATTACTGCAACACAATTATACTTAAATTTCAGGAATCCTTAAGATGCAGCTATGCTCTAGAGGTGGAGTATGTAAGGGCTAACGAAAGCAATTTTGACAACAAGCATTTCAACAAATGGCAAAAAAGGTAAAAAGTATAAACTTAGAGACACAGTACATAATGAGTTTATCAAACAAAGCATTAACACATACTAGTTTTAAGGTTGTCCCAATTATTCACTTTAATCCATAGCTGTCTGTTTGAATCCACCTGCCAAGTAAGAGAGACTGACATCAGAATAGAGGGATGCCCAATGTGATCTGTTTTGAAGTGAAGTGTACTGACAAAATAAACTACTTTGCATATACAATTGCAGAAACCTAATATTGTGTTTGGACGGGGTATATCACGAAATACACCTTAAGAATTGAAAAAAGTAGATCAAAATGGTCCTAAAGTATTTGAAATCGATTACAATTACAATTATCTAAACAAGCTCAATGGATTTGTATAATGAATATGAGATCCTAGCTTTCAAATCCTTAAATCGAAGCATAACCTATAATCATTTATCAAGAAAATCACAGGAGAGTTTGAATCTAACAGCTTCACTTTACTAGCCCTTGCAAAAGATAGACAGTCATCTCAAGGCGAACCCCATTACCTTCTCAAGAGTATAATCTTGCATTTTCTCACAGAGCCCATCAAGGAGTTCAACAACTCTTAACTCACTGGCTCTGTTGAAGAACATGTGGCAACATATAGTCATCAGCAACCCATAAAGCAGACATAATTGATGCTGATATATATGGTTATAGATAAAAGAACTGAGATAGCTCATACCTGTAATCAATTAGCTTTCCTTCACGCTGACCTTTAGAGTCCAAGCGGTGTCTCATGTCCAAATGATTTCTAGGTTTTTCCTGTGTTATACAAAATCAACAGTTGGAAGAAAAGTTATATTAAATAGGAAACTTTACATTAAAGAGGAATCATAAGATGCGAGTCAATGTTTAGTGAAGTAAGAAAGATAATTTTGTTAAGAAAGCTCTCATCTCCTTAGCCTTCTAATTAGCTTCCATATGATATTCAAACAGTAGATATAACTTTGTTAAACTGAAACAGCTATGCACGATCACCGAAAGATGGATGATATAGCCCCAAGTCGAAGGGCACAGCTATGCAATAAATAAAAAAATGCTGAGTTTAAGTTTTTGATGCTCTGGAAAGAGTTATATTCCTTAATCCTATTAGTATTTTGAACTCATACCAGCAGTTTATGGTCCTCATGAAAATCAAGATTCTTCCTAAAAGAATTATAGGATCTAAGGACCACGACAATAAAGCAACTGCACTTATTTGGCTAATTTAGAGTTACTATGGATTTTGAATATTCTGCTAACTATTTTGAACTATTTATTCAATCATTATAACGAAATCGAAAATCCTAGAATTGAAACTAGTGTGTTCATCAACCTAATGCTTATATCTTTCCAACCACAGTTACTAGTCTTAAATATCAAATTGATCTAACTCGAATCTTGGGGACCCAAAGTCGACCAGTCTGGAGAGACTCGAATGATTATATACTGCACTCGGTATTGACTGAGCTACCTATGTACCTATTTAGGATCAAGCCAATGTAGTTCTTTATGTAAATATGATGCCATGGTCGTTACTCTGTTCTACAATTGTAACTTCCAAATTTGTATGTATAAGGAATATACTTCTAAGTCTATAGGCTCGTTACTATGAACGTACAAGGCTAAAGCTAGAGAGAAAAATCTTCAGATTCCAACCCTCAATAAATGAAGTGAGGGAGTATTTATAGCACATACACTTTGTACTAGTGGTTGGTGGACAATTGGACTCATAGGATGATGACATGTGGAATCATCGGACGGCAGGAGGTACAGGTCACAGGGTCGGGTCAGGTAAACGATCCGACCCGTTACTGCTACTTAGCATGGATCTTTGGTCATCTAATGGATTTTGGGCCGATATTGGGCCTGGAGTCTTTGTACTATTACTATGGGCCTAAATATCACATTTTGGTAATATCACCAACAGAATTACATTCACTCAACCACAATTCCAGTTGTAAGCGGTAAATATTTGCATAGAGCAAAACATACAATTTGGCACACACATATTTACACTTGATCTAATGGAATGATAAGCAAACAAGAAATAAGCAAAAAAAAAAATCTTACATTCAAGAGTTCTCGCCCCAGCTCATCCTGAAAAACAAAAACCACGAAAAATGGATTGAAAATCTAGAAAATGAATGTAGATTAATTGATATTAAATCCATAGTAACGAATACTCACAGCAATCGCATTGCAGGCGGCGCATTTATCGTCAATGCCGTACGTGGAAACCGCGAAAATGGCAATACTAATAATTAACAAAATTGACCCTAGATTTGAATTCCCCATTTTTTTAAGCTAATCTCTCTTACAATTTTCAGCTGTTTTGGTTTCTAATTTACAAGAATGCTAAAAAAACGATCGGAGTAATGCCACGTCATCTCAGAAATTTGGTGTTCATATCCAATGAGAGATCGCCATGTGGCTTTACAAGTTAGACAGGTCAGGCTATTTACGAAATTGGGCTTCTAACATCGCATATTGGGATTTCAAATCCCTACACATTTGGGCTGGATCGCTTGCTAAATCACAGTTTAATTTTGAACTTACAAGTCGGGTAGGGTATCTTCTTCATATAGAAATTAAAAAAAAAAAAAAGGAACTCAAGGCTTGTCACTATCATGTGGAAGGTTTTAAGTTTAAATTCAAGCTGTCACAAGTTGTAACTTTTTCTCCTTATTTAGAGTATATTAGTGTCTGTGTGACACATGATTAAAAACTATTCGTCCGAATTTGTAGGGTTAGGACATCTCTTAATCTAAAAGTAAAAAAAGAAAGACAAAAAACTGAACTTACAATCATTATTATGGAGTATATATGTATGGTAAGTTACTAGTTTTCCATTGACGCATGGACAGAGCTATGATTTCTAGTTCCGGGTGGTGAGATTGAACTTGTATTAAAAATATTTTAAAATTTATTTTCTTATGCGTCATTTTTTCTTTGCATTGCGGGGCTTTTTTTAATACATATGTTATACATATTAACAATTTACTTTAATTTAAAAACATAATAAAGTAACTTAAAAGATGCTATAGTATAAGATAGTAAATTGTACTTCATCTTTCACTTTTCAAAGAAACAATAAGTAAATTATGCGTCATTTTCATAAATATTTATATTAGTACATGAAAATGTGGAGGATATTACTGAGAGTGGTTGCTCGAAAGATGAAATGTCAGGTTGACTGAAAAGAGTCGACAAATTTATCTACATAAAACATAAACGAGTATTTTTAATTTCCTTAGCTAAATTGGATGGAGAGTTTAAAAAGAAAAAAATTAAGAGCACAATATGAAAGAAAAAGTTTCATGCACAAGAATTTAATGAACTTTTTGTGTTATGTTTTGTTATTTCTTGTGTAAATAATTTAAAATAGTCCGCAAGTAAGAGAGCAATCAAACACCAAAACAAAAAAATAAGAATCAAAACAAGCTATGTGACTATAGAAAATATGATGATTACAATTATTTCAAGTTCTCAAAATGAAGAATAAAAGAATATATTACATCTATATCTTTCTCCAATACGATAATAAGAATGATTATATCCAAGTTCTCAGGATGAAGAACAAATGAATAGATTTCAAAGATCTTGTTCGAGAAGGAGGTTTTTCATTTAACAAGAAGAGAGATGAGACCAATTTGAATTTTTATGGGAGGAAATTGGATAACATGAGCGTAAGAAAAAAAATAATCAAAACGTATACTTTTAATCTTACGGGAGCTAAAAAAAATAAGGGTAAAATTTAATATATTTAGTCAGGGCAAAATTTTGAATATAAATAATTGACAGGCCAAAAATAAAATTTATAAAAAGTTGAGGGGTTGCTGCCACCAGTATCCCCTGGTTCTGTCTCTGCCTTGAGGTGCATTCAATTGAACGTCCTTTGATTATGCCAATTTATTATAAGTTAGCTAATTTAATAAATTCAATCAATATAGTAGTCATTATGAAAATATTTCATACGTTCAAAATTCTATTTAATGTGGTAACTTTATGCTTTTATACTTTATTATCTCTTTTTCCAGAATCACATTTTTATAGTCATTCTTTATAGTTACTACGACTCTGTTTAGATGTGTTTTCACTTGATTTTCAACCTTTATTTCTTAAAATATATAGGAAAATGATTTTTTTGATTTTTGTGTGAAAATATCAACATGTTTGGTTGTGTTTTTGAAAATAATTGGAATTGATGATTTGATGATGTATGAAATGATTGAGTTAATTAAAAGTAATGATTATGTGAATAGTATAGATAAAATAATATATAATATTATATTTATTAATTTTATTTATAAGTACAAATGATAAAAAGAATTATCCCAAAAAAAGTACTAAAAATACTCAATATGGGTCTTAAAATGTCCACAAGTCTATGAATGTAATACTATGTATTTTATTCCACTATACACCACAATTGTTGCCAAGAATACGATTTAGATAAGGTAATATCAGAGAAGGAAAAAAGTGAATATGATTTGGTAAAGTGAAAGGTAGTTATTGGAGAATATGAAATTAGAAAATGAAAATAAGTGTATTTTTAATTGAGAATGATGTAAAATGTATATTTTTATTTTCAAATGAGAATGGAAATGAGCATTTGAAAACACAAACAAACATAGTCGACACACTTTTAAATCCCATTTAATTTTGATAAGCAATTGTAAATCTCATTATTATTTTTTATTTGTTATAAATTATGCAAGGTAAGTCGAGACACAATTGTAGCTCTTCCATAACACAATATTAACTCGCTATTGGTGGTGACGGAATGTGTCAACTTGTGTCCCTGAATACTGTTAATGTAAAAAAATTGACAAATATTAGCTAAGTGATACATTATTTAATTAGTGGTATGAATATACATTATAGTTCATATCCAGATTAATTAAATAAATATATCATTATAAATCTTGGTTAGATATTTATGGTTATTGATGCGGGTAAAATTTGTCAGTGAGTTAATGTCACGTGCATTGCCACGTGGGGAGGGAATCTGACCCAACACACGACAAACTATGCTAAGGGTTGAATTAGGTATAGACTGCACTCGCTGTTATGCAAGCGGCCTACGTACCCAGTACAATGGGATCAAGTCAGTTCGTAGTTCAATAGTGGAATTACTCTCCAAAGTTGCCAGTGGATTTTTCTTAGGGGAGTAGATAATGAATCTCTTCTCAGCTCCTTTGACACACACACACACACACACACACACATATATATATATATGGAGCTGGAAGTGGCCCATCGGCTGCAGGCTAAAACTTAACCCTAGCCCATCAGACTATTTATTAAACTCAATACTTAGCTATTTAATATAAAAATAGCCTAACTACCTTTATAGCCTCACGAACATAACGGGTCATATTCGTAGTGGGCTGCCAACCCTATGGGCTTGACTATATAATACGCTGACGTGGGTCAATGGGAGGAGCCCCAGGTCTAAGCTGGGGGTAGATTAATTATTATAATGCCCCTAGACATTTTTGGTGTACATCATAATGCCCCCTACTCCCGGGTTTACTTAATGGGATATCCGGGAGTAGTAGTGACTTTGCTTTGGTCGTGCCACTCAGTCCAAGGTGACACAAGGTTAGGGGCTTTTTAAGCTCCCCACCAACTTTTATCTAAGTATAGGTGGGTTGGTAGATTTCACTCTCACACCCCTTCATATCCTTACTTTTTCAAAAAAAATTCTCTTGGAATTTTTCTCTCTCTAGGAGCTCACTCCCTTAGCCAACCATGGGTAGAAGCCAAGATGACCAAGGTAAATTTGGGATCATTTGTATTTGCTCCTCATTTCATAATGTCATGCTAGTAGTGTGAGAAATGGCTTTTTTTTTCCGCCAACACTTAATTGATTCATTTTGTGACCTCTTTACTTTCATGGAGCGCTTTTTCTTTGGGGTCTTTAGTGTTTAGGGCAAATATACCTCTTCCATGGGGGCGATAAACTTTCCATACCGAATGAGGGTGCCAGCCGGGGACTTGGCCTCGTGGTTGGGGCGTTTGGCTTGAAGCCTCGCGACTTGACCCCGAGGCGTGGTGTGCTGTGAGGCGTTTTGTTTTTGTTTTGTGCCCCCCCAGGGCATAGTATGCCCCCGGGGCTATGTTTCAGGGAACAACTTAGCTCTTGTTGAGTTTTCGTTGGTCTTTTTTGGCTTGTGAAAATATTTAGTTTGTGCTATCTCTTTCGACACCATCTATGACGGACTTGTTTCTAATTGAACCCCCTATTTTTTATAGGACTAGAGAGCTCCTCTTCTTCTGGTAATGAGGGTCCATATAGCCATGAGGATCTCGTGTGTGACTCTTGCGACACTATTATAACTGGAGTCGAACTTTCCACACTATTTGGGGATACCGAGGTGGACCTTGAGTTGCCAGTGCCTGTAGTGGGTTGGCGAATTTTTGGCCCTCCTAAGGGGCACATGACCCTTTACTTAGAGTACTTCCGCTCGGGGTTCACCATCCCCTATCACAAATTCTTTGGGGAAGTCTTAGCCCACTACCAAATTTTCATAAGATAATTATGTTGGGATCGGTACAACCCCGAGGATGCCGGCCCAGCAAAAAATACAAATTTAAAAATCAAAAGCGACATCCCTGATATATGTTATTTTTACACTAGTTTTCCCCTGTTTATCGACTTAGTTTTGATTGTTTCCTTGATAATTTGATCACATATGATACTTTGACCCTTGTTTTCTCATATTTTATAGAATAACATAACATTTGGAGGAAAAGAACAAGGATTGAAGGTAAATCATGCATAAAGATACAAACTGTCTGTGCAGTGCTAGAGTTTATGGAATAGATTTCTCTAGCCATGTCCAAATTACACACTTCTTATACCAATGGAAAGATAAGAGGCAAAGGTACATTTCTTATGTTGAAGACAAAGATCCGATATGTAAGGAAGGAGGTGAAAACGTCATCGGAAGAGACGTCTTACGATGCAGTTTTCTCATTCAGTGACTTGTGAGACACTTTTATCCTCTTTAACGTTTGATTTTGGATTTGGTGTATTCTTGAAAGTTGTAGAGCTTTGTTTTAGGATTCTATAGTAACTTGAATCAGCTTATTCCGACATCGGTAGAGAAAGTTATACATATTTTACCAAAACTGGCCGGAGCAGCAGGGGATGAACGCCGAGGCGTTCATTCACGAACGCTGCGGCGTTCACATGCAGTAGACAACGCCGTGGCGTTCAACCACCAACGCCGCGGCGTTCAAGGCGGCGGACTTGGCCTATAAATAGACCATCAGGTCATTTGGACGAAAATAAGCCCTAAATACACTTGAGAGCTGCCAAACAAGAAAAATAGGAGAGAAACACCTTGGAGAGAAGATAGAAGGCCACAACGTCTCTTTGAAAGCCCGGATTCGCAAGACGACGGAGATTTCATCGAGGGATCCACTTCATCACGGTTATTCGGGAGTTGTTATATCTTTATTTCATAAACTTGTCCAATTCTTTACAATGACTTGTATGATTCAAATCCATATTTGTGACATGAACATGAGCTAAACGCATTTGATTAAGGCCGTGGCTAGGCCGTTTATGTTATTTTGATTGTTGTTGTTTTGTTATTTATTGGATTAATGTTGGTTTTAGCTATGTATTCAATAGTTGAGCTCAATGCTTCGCTTGTTTGATCACCAAGTGTTCGATAAAATGCCTAGGTTAGAGATCGAGAGATAATAACCTAGGGAAGGTATAAACATTGAATACCCTATAGTTAAACCGACTAGAGATAGACTCGGTTTCTTTAGGTGGCTTTCCATTCACGTGGGGAATTCTTAGACCTTAAATGCATCTTTGTTAAGCCGAATTTTCATATAGAGATATATAGGAAATCGTTAACTAAGGTAGGGTTGCTATGCCAAGATTTTGGGTAGTACATACGTTAGGGAATTTCGCCTTGGCTAAATCCATCTAATAATCCAATAGAACCTTAATCACAATCGAAATACATAAATGGTTGAACCATGTGCCTTAATCGCTTCTCTTCTATCGTTTCTTCCACTTATTTGGTTATAACTTATTTTAGTGCTTAACTTAGTTAAATTAGTTTAAATCAAACCTTTATCGACCGATCTAACTTAGAATTGGGTAATACAGTAGTCTTGGTACTTAGATTATAGTTGTCCCTGCGGATACGGTAACCCCGGACTTGAACATCCACTTTACTACTTACACGATCTAGTTCTCTTGCTAGGATTTTGTCGTGTGAAGTTTTTGGCGCCGTTGCCGGGGACAACTGTTTTTATCTAATATTGAGATTCTCTTATTTTTTCTGAGCTTAGATCATTTTTTTTTCTACTAATTGATTTGTCTTTCTTTGTGCAAGGTTGATCTTGTCTAGTGCATGACCCGCACTAATCGGATTGGACTAGCGGAGTTGGACCCTAAAATTGAACGAACATTTACTAGAGGGGTAAGACTACAAAGAGAGGCTCAACAACATCAAGATACAATGGATCCGAATCCTCCTATTCACATAGATCCCGCCATCTTAGAAGAAGCAGTTCGTAGGGAGCTTGCGAATCTTCGCGTCCCTCTAAACAAACTAGAGGCTCCTCCACAACGCCCTTTGAGGGATTATATGATGCCAAACATTGAAGGAGCTCCGGGCCAATTGTTCTACCATCGGTAGAGGCTAACACCTTTCAAATCCTGCCGGGGTATATCCAGATGATAGGGAACCAGGTTCAATTCTCCGGTTTACTCCATGATGATCCTCACGCTCACATAGCAACATTCTTGGAGATTATCCATACCTTCAAGAATAACGGAGTGACTGATGACGCAATACGGTTAAGGTTATTCCGATTCTCCCTCAGAGATAAAGCTAAACAATGGTTCAACTCTTTGCCGACCGGCTCTATTCATACTTGGGATCAAATGGTGGATAAATTTTTGTCCAAGTTTTTTCCACCCGGCAAGACAGCAGCCATGAAAAATGAAATCACTAGCTTCCGTCAATTTGAGGGGGAATCACTTTATGAGGCATGGGAGCGTTTTAAGGAACTTCTGAGGAAATGCCCACACCACGGGTTAGCCGTGCCGGCACTTGTGCAAACCTTCTACTTAGGATTGGGTCCTAATCTCCGAACGAATTTGGATGCCGCAGCAGGCGGAACTATCATGAACAAGTCACCCGATGAAGGTTGGGCGTTAATTGAGCTGATGGCCGAAAACAGCTATCAATGGCCAACTGAACGAATCACATTGCCCAAGAAGCCAGCCGGAGTGTGTGAAATTGGAGATAGTTCAGGTGTTGCTGTTCAATTGGAAGCCTTAAACAAAAGGTTAGACGCTTTCAGACTCATGCAGGGTACAGTGAATCAGGTCAAAGCCACTTGTGAAAATTGTGGAGGTGATCATATGAACCTTGAGTGCCTGATACTTAACACGGTTGAAAGTGCAAACTTCATGGGAAACTCAAGTCGTCCACAGAACAATCCATATTCGAACTCTTTCAATCAGGGATGGAGGAATCATCCAAATTTCTCATGGAACCAAAATACGAATATGGCGAGACCACCACCACCCGATTTTCAGCAAAGCCAAGGAGGTTTCCAACAACCTCCATTTCAAAGGACAGGAGGGTTCCAACAACCACAACAAACTGAGAAAAAGAACAATATGGAAGATGTGTTGCAGAAGTTCATGGCAGAAACGACACAAAAGTTTCAATCTCAAGAAGCAAGTTTAAAAAATCAAGAAATTGCACTAAAGAACTTAGAAACACAAATTGGGCAAATCGCCAACATGCTTTCAGGACGAACCCAAGGCACGTTACCCAGTGATACCAAGAAAAATCCTAAGGAACAAGTTCTAGCAGTTTCACTTCGTAGCGGAAAGAACCTCGTTGATCCGGAATTGGGAGAGAAAGTGGATGATACACAACAACGATCAGATAAGCCCAAGGCCGCATCCAACTCCAAACCGAACGTCGTGGTATCACCCCCTATTATGGGAAAATCTTCACCTGAACCCTCTGTACCAAAACCAAGGCCCCCTTTTCCACTTGCATTACAAAAAGGGAAGTTAGATAAGCAATTTGCTAAGTTTCTTGATATTTTTAAACAATTGCGTATTGATATTCCTCTTGTAGATGTTTTTATCACAAATGCCCAACTATGCTAAATTTCTTAAAGAGATCATCTCCAAGAACAGAAAGGTGGAAGAGCATGATAGGATGCCTACTACGGTGGAATGTGCAACAATTCTACAAAACATGCTTCCACCAAAACTAAAAGATCCAGGGAGTTTTTCTATACCTTGCACTATTGGTCATTTGAATTTTTCAAAATCTCTATGTGATTTAGGTGCGAGTGTTTCACTCATGCCCTTAACTATGTGTAGGGAGCTCGGATTCACGGACTTAAAACCCACTACAATCTCCGTGCAATTTGCGGACCGCTCGGTAATGCAACCTATAGGCATCTTAGAGAATGTTTTGGTCAAGGTGAAGAATCTTGTCATTCCAGTCGATTTCATAGTTTTGGACATAGCCAATGATGCTGAGGTCCCCATTATTCTGGGAAGACCTTTCTTAGCCACAGCTGGAGCAATTATTGATGTTAAGAATGGTAAGTTCACTTTGAAGGTTGGAGAAGAAGAGGTGAAATTTGATTTGTCAAATGAAACGAAAAACTCCTCTTCCTTTCATCATGTTCCTATAGACAAGTCCTTGAGAAAAATGGCTAAAGAGGATGCGAAGCCTGTGACGTTTAAACCAGGCCTTAATCCAATGTTCACTAAAGGTGTCGTTGGTATTGGGTGAAAAAGAAAAGAAAAGGAGAGTCAAGCTAATGACTATAAACAAGCGCTTCTTGGGAGACAACCCAAGTTCTTTTGTTTCGTTTTGTCATTTCGTCGTTTTATTTCATTTCGTGTCGTTTCTTTTTGAAGTTATCGCGTTTTCGCTTTTCTATCATGCTATTTTGTTGCTTTTTGTTATGCTTTATACGTTGATCTGGTTCCGTTGAGAGTCTTGCAGGCAGGTTTTCATACAGATTTCATTCCGGGATACGCGACACTATAGTTCTCCCTCCATATTCTCTCTCGTTAAGGGTGTATCACTTTTCCCTCTCCCCTTGCACTTTATTTTATAAACATTGAGGACAATGTTTACTTTAAGTTTGGGGGTACAACCTTTATGATTTAGAATTCATGAATTGGTGCACCCTTGCATAAGAGCATAATGCGTTTGAATATCTCTACTCTCTCGAAGTCAAAGTCCCTTATTTGTGGTCAACATGTCATATGTTGTGACTTGAAAGCCCTTTTTAGTCATGCTTATACGAATTTTTGAGGATTTAAAATTTTGAACTTTCAATTTTGTTGACTATGAAGTGTGTATTAATGTTGTGAAGTCATAAAATGATTTAGGCCATCTTTCATTGTCATTAGCCTAACATTTTTGCCTTCTCTATATTGCATAATCTCTAGACCTTGATTTGAGCCGTATTGATAAGAATGGAGTGTGTTAAGCACACTAGAAACCACCATTCGTCTTTATTTCATAAGCCACGACAACCACCTTCTAGCCTAAAAGAAAAACAATGTCTTGCACCCAATCAAGAGAGTTTAGAACTTCATATCATTTGACTTGAATATGGGTAGTCACCTTGTTTTGATTTGAATGTATATGAGTTAGATAGTGATGTTTTTGGCTATGTTGGGATATTTTAGATTTGAAGTATTATGTAAAAAAGGGGATGAAATGAAAACTTGAGCAATGGGCTAAATAGTCGAGATATATATATATATATATATGTATATGCAAAAAAAAAAAAGTGTGCTCTCAACTAGGCTTTGATCTTGGCACTCAATTGGATCATTTGGTTTGGGAATCTATGTACAACCCAATATGAAAAGAAACAAGTTTGGGGGTTGTAAGTTGAAAGGCAAAATAGAGTGAAAAATGGATAAGTGATAAGTTGTGAAAGTTTATATGGTTTATATGAGAATTTAGCTCGATGATTTTGAGTTATAGGCTCTCTTGAATTAGTCACTTTATCCATATCTTCCGGTCCTAGCCATCACCTAGCCTTACGTTACAAGCCGGAAAGACCTTTTGATTGCGACTTTTGCACTTTATACACACCGATGGGTTAACGAATATTGAATTGTTTCAATGTCTTTACCTTCCAATTGATTTGCATAATCTTTTCTAAAGTGTGCTCTTGACATGAATATGGATGTGGGAGTTCATGATATAGGGATGGAAACTAAGATTTTGTGAGGTTTTCAAATTGTTGA
Source organism: Buddleja alternifolia (assembly GCA_019426215.1). Taxonomy (NCBI): domain Eukaryota; kingdom Viridiplantae; phylum Streptophyta; class Magnoliopsida; order Lamiales; family Scrophulariaceae; genus Buddleja; species Buddleja alternifolia. The sequence continues at coordinate 47,563 of WHWC01000150.1, read as the reverse complement.
ATGTTCAAAGTATCGTGTAGCTTTTCATAATCGTTTTTCAAGGTATAATGCTTGCTCTTATGTGTATGAATTGGCAAATGAAAATTTCAATCTTCATGTGTGTGCTTGATATTTGATCGAGGACGATCAAAGTTAAGTTTGGGGGTAGTTGATATATGTTATTTTTACACTAGTTTTCCCCCGTTTATCGACTTAGTTTTAATTGTTTCCTTGATAATTTGATCACATATGATACTTTGACCCTTGTTTTCTCATATTTTATAGAATAACATAACATTTGGAGGAAAAGAACAAGGATTGAAGGTAAATCATGCATAAAGATACAAACTGTCTGTGCAGTGCTAGAGTTTATGGAATAGATTTCTCTAGCCATGTCCAAATTACACACTTCTTATACCAATGGAAAGATAAGAGGCAAAGGTACATTTCTTATGTTGAAGACAAAGATCCGATATGTAAGGAAGGAGGTGAAAACGTCATCGGAAGAGACGTCTTACGATGCAGTTTTCTCATTCAGTGACTTGTGAGACACTTTTATCCTCTTTAACGTTTGATTTTGGATTTGGTGTATTCTTGAAAGTTGTAGAGCTTTGTTTTAGGATTCTATAGCAACTTGAATCAGCTTATTCCGACATCGGTAGAGAAAGTTATACATATTTTACCAAAACTGGCCGGAGCAGCAGGGGATGAACGCCGAGGCGTTCATTCACGAACGCCGCGGCGTTCACATGCAGTTGACAACGCCGCGGCGTTCAAGGCGGCGGACTTGGCCTATAAATAGACCATCAGGTCATTTGGACGAAAATAAGCCCTAAATACACTTGAGAGCTGCCAAACAAGAAAAATAGGAGAGAAACACCTTGGAGAGAAGATAGAAGGCCACAACGTCTCTTTGAAAGCCCGGATTCGAAAGACGACGGAGATTTCATCGAGGGATCCACTTCATCACGGTTATTCGGGAGTTGTTATATCTTTATTTCATAAACTTGTCCAACTCTTTACAATGACTTGTATGATTCAAATCCATATTTGTGACATGAACATGAGCTAAACGCATTTGATTAAGGCCGTGGCTAGGCCGTTTATGTTATTTTGATTGTTGTTGTTTTGTTATTTATTGGATTAATGTTGGTTTTAGCTATGTATTCAATAGTTGAGCTCAATGCTTCGCTTGTTTGATCACCAAGTGTTCGATAAAATGCCTAGGTTAGAGATCGAGAGATAATAACCTAGGGAAGGTATAAACATTGAATACCCTATAGTTAAACCGACTAGAGATAGACTCGGTTTCTTTAGGTGGCTTTCCATTCACGTGGGGAATTCTTAGACCTTAAATGCATCTTTGTTAAGCCGGATTTTCATATAGAGATATATAGGAAATCGTTAACTAAGGTAGGGTTGCTATGCCAAGAGATTGGGTAGTACATACGTTAGGGAATTTCGCCTTGGCTAAATCCATCTAATAATCCAATAGAACCTTAATCACAATCGAAATACATAAATGGTTGAACCATGTGCCTTAATCGCTTCTCTTCTATCGTTTCTTCCACTTATTTGGTTATAACTTATTTTAGTGCTTAACTTAGTTAAATTAGTTTAAATCAAACCTTTATCGACCGATCTAACTTAGAATTGGGTAATACAGTAGTCTTGGTACTTAGATTATAGTTGTCCCTGCGGATACGGTAACCCCGGACTTGAACATCCACTTTACTACTTACACGATCTAGTTCTCTTGCTAGGATTTTGTCGTGTCAAGTTTTTGGCGTTAGGGCTAGGTTGACATGTTACCATCGGATTCAAAACTATTCCAAATGTTAGGAATTTCATATTAGATGTTTTGATGATGACAAATAGGACTTCCTGTTAGACCCCGAAAAGTGTAAAAGCTTTCATAGAATGTTATGTATAAGTACCTGAAAGCTTATTTATCTTAGGCTTATAGTATTTATCTTTGTAGAATTCTTTAGACTAAGTATGTGACACTAAAACACTTAGGAAAATTCTGGGTGAGTCTACCAAGTGATGAAGGTGAAGATCAAGCGTCTGAAGCTATCAATGGATAAAGATATCTTGAAGCGTCCGTCAAACGCTTTAGGGATTATCCCAGTGCTCAAACTACGAATGGATAACTCAGGCCGAATACTCAACATCAAGTGAAATGACGGAATTCTCAGTGAGACCATCAAGACAAGATTGAAGAGTAAGCGTCTGAAATAAAGAAAAGAAAGTCAGGATCAGTCCAAGCATCTGTCCAATACACGAGAATAACTACTCTCTTCAGCAAGCGTCCAAAAAGGTTAAACCAACACAACCTACAAAGAACGTAACCTGAAAAACTCAAACCCAAAACCATCCAAAGACTTAAAAATGCATGAATCAAACGGACGAATTATTTCCAACGAAAATAAGACAAGATGCATTAAAAGTCGGATAAGTGCTATTAAAATATAAGCACTATAACTTATGGGCAAGCCATATCTTTGACCTAGACTGTCAGATTTATGAAACCAAGACCATGCCTAACCAATTAAATATACCCAAAGTTAGAAATGTCTGAACTCAAGGAATGTTTGGGGAAACGAGACTCCAACCATGTCAAACGGACAAAAACCACCAATACCTTATAAATAGCTCTTTCAACAAACAAGAAAAGAGATAGACACACACAAAAATACCTACTTTGTTGAAAGAAAAGCTTACTGAAAATCATAGCTAAATATCCATATAAGCTTTTCACAAATATTTCAGACACAGTCACCCATATCTCAAATCTTTTTTAAGAAGAACCTATACTACCATTGAGATATCCCCAAGTTGTTTGAACCTTCCAAAAACAAACAAACCCGTGACCAAAACCATCAGCACCTTTCATCTGAGTGAGAAAGCTGGTTGACTTGCAAGCAATATTTTTGTGTAAAAGAAGCTTGTTGAAGTTGATCTCTATTGGAGCTGAAATCTGTGTGACCAAGGAGTTCCGAGATCAAGAGTAACTTGCACCATTTCTGAGTGAAAGAAGCAAGGGGATAGAAGATCTTTAGTGGAGCTGAAATCTGTGTGACCAAGGAGTTCCAAGATCATATCCAATCTCCCTCTATCTTGTAGAAGTCTCTGTGTGACTCTTCGATAATCATCATAGTGGAAAAACCTCCCTATAAAAGGAGAAGAAGGACGTAGCTGGGATTACATCACCCAGTGAACCTTACAAATATCTTGTGTCATTTACCTCTTTAAACATTCATTGTTTTACTGCTTTACTATTCATACTGCATACATTCTGATAAAGTCTTAAAACAACTAAGCGACTACTTTCGATTAATTAACCGAACGCTAAGCTATAAAATACTTCCGCTGTGCTAACTCTGATTTAGTGACTAAACTCTGCCCTACTTTGGTAAGCGTTGAAATCACCGAGTCTAAGTTAACGTTTCTCAAGCGCCACATCCAGCGCTTAAACTTGTCAAGCGTTCAAATACTTCAAAGTGATACGAATTTTTAAAAAGTCGAAAAAGACTTCAGGGTCTATTCAACCCCCCTCTTCTAGACCCTTTCGTATACCACTTGGGACCAACACCAAAAGATGGTTTTCTCGTGTTTACCTCTTGTAGAACTTAAAGCAGTAACGTCTTTTTAAGTTACTCCCTGCTACACCTCTCCGAATTGAATTTGCCCTAGCGCCCCAAGTGTTGCACCTCTGAGTTTATCCACACCTAGCTCGTACTCTCGATTATCTCTACCAGTGCTAGCCAAGAGAATATCGAATTTTGGATTTTTGAGGAAAAAGGGTTAGGAATTTATTTTGGTGTTCTTCGTACTCAACACATGAGTTGGAAGAATTCTTGTGAAAGAAAAAGGAGGAGTGAATAGTAGAAAAAGGACTTGTATTGATTTTCAAATTAAATCCTTCATTATTTTTAAAAGAGGTGGAATACACACACACACACACATATATATATATATATATAGGGTCAAGATCTAATACATACCCTATCTAAGATAAGATATAAGACCCATTATACACCATTGGATCAATTAAATCCAACAGTCCAAAAATAATCCAGAAACATGCGGCAAAATGGGTTCTAATTCGCTCAAGGGGTATAATTGTCAATTTTTTCATTACACAGCATCATCCTCCCAAAAATAACGGCATAAAATCTTCCCTGAAACTCTCCATTTGAAACTGCGAAAATCTCACCTACAATCTCTCGATTTGTTACCAAAATTGACTCAAAGAAGTTATAGAATCCTATTAAACCTATAATTCCATCGATTATCACCACAAAAAAATTCTGAAACTCTAAAAAATTTCTGGAAATCGAGATTGCAAACCCTCTGAAAATAGTGATTTTTTCAATAGTGATTTGAACACATTATACATCATATTATATTACATTATACAGCGTATTATATTACATTATACAGTTCATACAATAGGGATATACAACATGTGATTGTGCGCCTTCCAACAGTCAGTTGAATATATTATACAGTATATTATAACCCATTATACACTATCATATAAGCCATTATACAGTGAATACAATAGCTAATTAATCCATTATATAATAGTTAATAATCAAATATACAGTAAATATAAACAAGGTAAAGTACGAAAATAATGGAAATAAATAAAAATAAAAATAAAAATCCGACTGAAAACGTAAAAACGCGAAAAAACCTATTAAAACGATGGAATTTGGGCCCGAGAGGGTGGTGCTCAGCATACTGAGTTGTTTTTAAAACGACGTTTCCTACAAGATTGAAGTAGAGCTTGGGACCAAATTCCAAAAACAGTTTTTGCTATACCATTCTATAAAGTTGTGTATAAAATTCACAGTGTATAATGGTTTATGTTGTAGTGTATAATAATGAATCTAATCTATAATCTGTTATACCATTCTATATAGTTGTGTATAAAATTAACAGTGTATAATGGTTTGTATTGTAGTGTATAATGGTTTGTATTTTAGTGTATAATAGTTTGTATTGTAGTGTATTCCTACCATAGCTTCCACTTTCTTTTTCTTCTATTCTCTGCCTTTATAACTGGATGATAAACCGCGGAACCGAATATGAATCCGAATTGACGATTATGATTAAAAACGATCTTGATGATTAATTGATTTGATGATGAATTAATCTGGGAAAAAGACTCGTATCAATGGATAACTTATCGCGCGATATGATGAGTTAATAATGATACTGTATAATATCATTATATGTACTGTATATTAATGTATAATACACTGTATAATATCATATAAGATGATGTATAATCTATTCAATTTACTGCTGGAACTCATAAATCGATGTGATGATGATTAACAATACCTGAAACTATCTCAGCCATAAAACATGAAATCAAAACCTATTTATAACTGGATGATAAACCGCGGAACTGAATATGAAGCCGAATTGACGATTATGATTAAACGATCTTGATGATTAATTGATTTGATGATGAATTAATCTGGGTTAAAAAACTAGTATCAATGGAGACTGGTCGCGAGATGAATTTGGGTATTGGAATGAAACGATCTTTGATCTGATCGAGTAGAAATTGGATACACAGATTTGATTTGTGATTACACGAGCTGGTATGATCTAGCTGAAAATAGAAAGAGAATAATGAATTCGGTTATGGCGCGTAAAAAGGGGGATTTGATTTGATACTGCATATGAAATTGCATGGGTTTGTTATGATTTAATGACTAAAATGCCCCTGACAGCATTAAAAATAATTCTAAAATTCGAAAAATGTGTTAAGATTAGACCTTAAGATCAAATGCTATCAATGGTGAGGATTTGGTCTTATATCTTACCTAATGAATTGGTATGTATTTGATCCATATCCTATATATATATATAGAGAGAGAGAGAGTTCACAGTAGTGGAATCATATACACACACAAGCCTCTTCCCTAAAATTAGGGGGGCCGTGCGTGTATACATATATATGTATATATTGCATTTCCCTTTTTCTTTTATTCTCTTTTCTCAATTAGTTAGACTCTTTCTAACTAATTAGATATTCTCATATCTATCCAATATCCTAATATATATCTTATAAGATCTTTCCTTTTAATTAGTTATCTTAACCAATTAAAAGATCTTACCAAATATATTTATAAGATGTTAATATATATATATATAAACTTGGTGAGTAAGATAATTTTTTCCACCAAGATTCCACACACGCATACATATACACGCTCACACGCACACATGTATATATGTATTATCAGACGACCTGGTAGATATCTTCAGGAAACCCTTGTGATTGAACCTGAACATGAATCTGATCCTCTCAGCTACAAAGAAGCTCTAGAAGATATAGAAGTTGAACAATAGGTCACTGCAATGAAATCTGAGTTGGAGTCAATGTACTCAAATAATGTCTGGGAACTTGTATAGGCGTCGGAAGGCATTAAACCCATTGGATACAAATGGGTCTATAAGAGAAAGAGAGGAGTGGATGGGAAGGTAGAGACCTTCAAAGCAAGGCTAGTGGCGAAGGGTTACACCCAGGTGGAAGGCATCGATTATGATGAAACTTTCTCGCCGATAGCTATGTAAATCTATAAGGATTCTCTTATCCATTGCAGCTCATTATGACTATCAAATATGACAAATGGATGTTAAGACAACATTCTTAAATGGAAATCTTCAGAAGAAATCTATATGATACAACCAGATGGATTTTCGGTTGAAAAACAGGAGCATATGACATGCAAACTGAATAAGTCCATTTATGGACTTAAGCAGGCATCTAGATCATGGAACATTAAATTCAATGAAGCTGTCAAATCTTTTGGATGTGAACAGATGCCCGATGAACCATGTGTGTATAAGAAACATCATGAAAAGGTTATAATGTTCTTAGTGCTTTATATGGATGATATCCTACTCATTGGAAATGATGTAGGAACGTTGTCTGTTGTTAAGATCTGGCTATCCAATCAATTTGATATGAAAGACCTAGGTGAAGCAAGATGAGTTCTCGGGATCAAACTTTTACGAGATCGAAAAAACAAGACGCTAGGCTTATCACAAACTGCATATATAGATAAGATACTAGCAAGGTATAACATGGCAGATTGCAAGAAAGGGTCATTGCCTTTAAGACATGGAATCCAACTTTCTCGAGAACAGTGTCCTAAAACGTCGGAAGAGGAAAAACACATGACGAATGTGCCCTACGTTTTAGATGTGGGTAGTCTCATGTATGCTACGCTTTGTACAAGGCCTGACATTTGTTATCAATCAAACCCTGGAAAAGAACATTGGGTAGCAGTGAAGCATATCCTGAAGTACTTAAGAAGGACTAGAGATTATATGCTTGTCTATCACAGTGAGGATCTATTACCAATAGGTTACACAGATTCAGATTTTCAATCTGATCGTGATTCTAGACGTTCCACTTCGGGATATGTGTTTACTCTTGGTGGAGGAGCTATTAGTTGGAGAAGCGTGAAACAGTCTTGCATTGCAGACTCCACCATGGAAGCTGAATATGTGGCGGCTAAAGAAGCTTATTGGCTAAGGAAATTTCTTTTAGATCTAGAGGTTGTTAGAGATGGGTTAACGCCAATCATACTCTATTGTGATAACACTGGTGCTATTGCCAATTCTAAAGAACCTAGAAGTCATAAGCGTTCAAAGCACATTGAAAGGAAGAATCATATAATTAGAGATTATGTAGATCGTGGAGAGATTGTGGTCACCAAGATAACCTTAGCTATTAATTTAGCAGATCTCTTTACTAAAACATTGACACAAAAGAGTTTTGATTCTCATTTAGAAGGGATGGGTGTTAGATATGTAGCTAATTGGATTTGAGGGCAAGTGGGAGATTGTTAGGGATTATGCCCTAAAAATCCAATTGTATGATGCTGGTGGTCCCAAGTCGCATACGAAAGGGTTTAGAAGGGGGGGTGGGTTTGAATAGACCCTTAAGTCTTTTTCGACTTCAAAAATTCGTATCACTTTTAAAGATTTGAATGCTTAGAAAGCTGAGCGCTTGGGTCAGGCACTTTAGTAAAGATAACTTAGATTTAGTGATTTTAGCAATTTACCAAAGTAGGGTAACGCTTAGATCGCTTAATCAGGGTTAGCACATCGGAAATGATTTTTAGCATTCGATTGGTTAATTAATCGCTTTGCAATTTTACTTGTCTTTTTCAGAATGAATGATGTAATATGAAAACAAGACAATAAAGATAAATGACACAAGATATATAAGGTTCACTGGGTGAAGTAATCTCAGCGTCCTTCTTCTCTTTTTTCACTCGGAGGAAATTCACTAGGTTGATTATCAAAGAATCACATAGAATCTTCTACAAGATAATAAACGGGGTGAAAAAGATCTCGGGCTCCTTGATCACACAGATTTCAGCACCAATGAAGATCGTCTTCTACAAGCTTCTCTCACTCAGAAATACTGCTTGTAATGGAGTTTAACAACTTTCTCACTCAGATGAAAGGTTGAGGGTTTGTTACAAGGTTTTGTTTGTTTTTGGGAAGATCAAACAATTTGGAATATCTCAATAGGAATTTAGGTTTCTTCTTTGGAAGATGTTTGAGATATTTGTGACTGTCTGGAATGTAGATAAAAAGCTTGAAGGAATTTTGGCTATGGAGTTTCTAAGCTTTTTCTCAGCAAGTTTTTCTTGTGCATGTACGTAATTTTCTCTTGTAATATTATGTACCTTCTTTTTGGGGTTTGCTGAAGGTAAGGTATTTATAGGCAATTCTTGGGATCTGTCCGTTGGACATATGTAGGAGAGTGCCTCTCACGCGGCGCATGATTCTACCTAAGATCTGACATTCCTGAAAATCTGCTGGAACCGATTGGACGGAAGCAGCTATAAACTCTGAAGTTCTGACAGTCTAGTAAAAAAGGTGGCTTGTCCACAAGTCACAGTAGCTTATCACATTTAATGCTCTTATCAAGCATTTAATACATTTTGAATTTATTTCCCGTTGAAATAAATGTCCGTTGAATGTTGCATTTAAGTTTTTCATGACTTGGGGATTTATTTCAGGTGAATTTGACATAGGTCGCTTAAGTGTTTTGAGCGCTTGATCCATAAATCCTGAAATGAGGTCCTTTAGCGTTTGACGGACGCTAAGAAACAAATCTTCATCTATAGTTGATTTCAGACACTAATCTTCAACTTCTTCTCTAATAGACTCACCTAGAATTCTATTAGCGATTCAGTTTCTAAGACTTAGTGTAAAATCTATAAAGATAAAATTACAAGCCTAAAATAAAAATTACAAACTTTCAAACGCTTATACATTGATCTATGAAAACAGAAACTTACATTATATTTGGGGTCTAACATAAAATCCTATCTTGTCATCATCAAAATATCTAACATGAAATTTCTTAACAATTTCTCTCTTTTTGATGATGTCAAGACTCTTAACTCTTATAACTCTTTTATAATTTAAGAGTCACTTAAAAGAAAAGCCCAAATGAATATAAGTTAGCGTTTAAAAAGTTAGTAAAGTTAGATTAGCTTTAACAAGTTGTTTCAACGATAAATTATTCATATATTGAAAGAATAAGCATACATGATTTATACTGAAAGTAATATAGATGAAAGCGATAATAGAAATATATAAAAAAATCATTCATTCACTTTTTCTGTCGCTTTGCTCTTTCTTCGCCTTGGAGGACTTCTAGAGCTAAGTCTATTAGGAGATGATCAATGTCGATCATTGTCATATGTTGAACTTCATCGTAATCATGCCCATGAAGTCTAGCGGTTTCATTGAGCTCTAACAACCTTTCCACCCATTCCTTTGGAGGAATACCAAGTTCACGAATTAAATTATGATAGATATCTTTTCTTTGATCGTTGGATGGTTTCCAATTGATAGGTCTTCTTAGCGGTCCGGCATACGGTTGAAATCCCATACTCTCCAAGAACTCGATGTCCATTTCCAGAAGCGGATATCTTCCTAGATAATACCTTGGCTTTCTCTTTTTAGTTAGCATCTTCTTGATGCTCACTAATTCTTCAAACATTGATTGCCAATGTTTATTATCTGTCTTTGATATTGCTTTGGACGCTTGATGATTTTCTTTATTTTCCCCCTTCTCGGCATCATCAAGAGAGGTTTTCAACTCAGCGACTTCTCGTCTCAAGAGTCGAACTTCTTCAACTAAGAGAGCAACTTGTTCAGCTATGCTCTGAGTAGCGGCATCTGTCGAAATGTGCCTTTAAGCATCGGCTGAAGCGCTCTGAGCTAAGTGACGATTGAATTCAGATTATAGTTCAGCGACTAGCTGTGATATGCTTTTCATGATAGAAATGGGGTTTTTATTTGCAGCGTTGGCAATATCACGACTTCGAGTATCAGACACTATTCGAATTTGTCGGTCAGCGGCATCAAAAAGCTTGGAGCAAGAACCCTCAATGTTGGTTAGCGAGTTCCGTACTGCTTGTCTGAAATCTTTAGCGTCTGGATCACTCTCTGAATCTGAATCTGAAGAAGGGCGCTCCGGGGACGGAATGAGTCCGTAAGAGCTAGAAACTGCAGTCTTGCCTTTGGATTTATCTCTGATAAATGGCCCTTGAGGCTCTTTAGCAATTTTAGCGTGCACTTCTTCAATCGCTTGATCCTTACTTGGATCTACAATCGCTGGGGGCTTGACTACTGGGGCGCTAGAAGAATCTGGCAAAGAAGCCTCGGGAAGTTGAGCGGCTTCCACAGTAGGAATAATTTCTTCTTCAACTATTTGGATGGAGGGAGAAGGTTCTTCAATACCAATGACCCAGAGTGGGCCAAGTGCTTCCATCACATGCCTTGGACTAATCAGGCTTCATTGCAGAATAAAGAATATAGCGTCTTTGCGCTTTGGTACAAAGTGCAAGTTGCACACCTTCCGGCAATTCTATTCCTGAAGTATAACAATTGAAAAAGTCCAAAATCAATGGCATAAGCGCTTGAGCTGCTACTTGGTCCACTGGCCTTATCAACGAGATCATCTTGGCCACTTGAATGTTTTGTTGACTGAAGAACATAGGGTGAAGATTGTATCCTCTGAAGTCGCTTAACCCTGAGTAGTGATTAAAACTAATATCCAGTGCTTGGGCATTTTCTATCACTGTTCTCATATCTCTGTGGAATTCAGCAAACTTAGCATGCTCATTTGTAACATCTACACGAATTTCACTCTGTTCGGGAAGAAGCGGTTGTTTGCTGGATGAGGCTTCTTCGTTCAAATCAGGAAAAACTCGTTGAACAAGCGCTTGTTAACGATGAAAGATGTAGCATCCGCCTTTTCTGAATAAGGCTAGGTGCAGGCGAATGTAGGTTTCTATTAGTTGCCTGTAGCGTGGTAAGTCGCTGACATTGCCTACAATATGCTGACGCTGTTGAAGCAAAAAGGTCGCAAATCCTCGGTGTCTGTATTCAATTCCAAAGTCAAACAAAAATGGATATCTAATGAGTTCATCAAGGGTGTAAAAATGAAGAACGAACTCTTGAGCCCATCTGGCTGTATCCATCATCCATCTTTTTCCAAGCTTATTAGCTTTCTTTTGATCTTTTCTAGCGGTGAGGAATTTCTCGAAGTGTTTAGTCTCTTCATCATAATCTTCTGCCCATAATCTGGCAAGATATTCGCGAGCTTCATCTTCTATCCACGAGTTGATCGGATTTGGGCGCTCAGCGACAAACGGTCTTTTTCCTTTCCATAACTTGAGTGGAGTAGGAGAGAGAGCATTCTGAGGAGAATTAACGACTGAGGGGAGAGCCGAATATCCTATTCTGTTGAGATCTTCCTCATCGGGATTTTTGTTCCAATCGCCCATGTGGGGATTCTTGATGACAACCTTGGAGGATCGAAGAGGATAGAAAGACTCGTCTGAGCGACCTGTGAAATTAAATCTTGCTTGGTCAAAATCTGCTCTATTGAACGCTGGTCAACGAATATACTCAAAGCGAGATTGGAGTCGGTCCAAGTTGTAGAGACCTAAATCGGCAAAACGCTTGAAGAATTCAAACTTTTTAGTGTTGGAAAGATCTGGCTGATGGAGAGTTGTTTGAAAATTGATTTCTAGATCAGCAAGCGTCTGGGTGTCTCGTTCTCTAGTGGCATAATAAAATTCAAGATCAGGAGTATATCTGCGAGGAAAGAAATCGATGACACGAGGAGGAGGTCCTGTTGGAGTAGGAACAAAGGCAATCGCTTCTGTTAGGATGGGGGCCACTTCTATCGACCTCTCAGCATTTAAAGTCGCTTCACTAGATGAAGATGTTTCAACGTCCAGAAGGGCTTGAGATACTTCTTTTGAAATATCCACAACAGTTGCCATATCCATATCTACTTCAACTAGGATCTCGGAGGGTGGAGGTGCATCAGCGGTTGGTGCATCTTGAGCTGAAACATGTAAGCGTTTGAGAAAAGCAAGCAAAATTTCTACCAAGTAGAAATTACAAAGAAAAGACTAAAACGATTACCCTAAGGAATATCATCAACTGACTCAGTTGCTTGATCTGTTTCTACATTAGGGACAGTTTCCTCAGGCTATGGGACTTCTTCTTCTGGTTCTAAATCGAGACAAGAAGTTATTGGATCAGCACAAATGGGAATACACAATTCTTCAAGAGTATTGAGAACATATTGCATACTCGTTTCACATTGCGCTGAAAGAAATTTTATCCTAGCGTTAGAGATGTAGAAACTAACGAGGAAAGGATAAAATAATTTGCTTATCAAACACTTACCCTGAACACTAGAAAGCCTCTCAGATTGAGTAGGGGCTTGAGGATCTGAGCTGATTTAGGGAGCAGCGTCAGAGGGACATAGAACACTTGTTGACTCTCCAAGCGCTGGATCTGCTGAAACGCTTATAGATACAGCAAGAGTTGAGAGAGGAGTACGCCTTCGGGCAAGCGGTACTTCTTCTACTACTGCTTCCTCTTCTTCAGGAACTGAGAAGATAAACGCTGGAGGAGGAGAGGGTGATTTAGGAGAAGGAGAAGGAGATTTTTGTTTCTTCTTAGGCTCCGGCTTCTGCTTCTTCTTTGGTTCTGGCTTTTGTTTCTTGGTTGGCTTGGCTGGTTCAGGGACTTTGAGAGCGATCTTTCTTTTTGGTCGCTTAACCACCACTTCTTCTTCAGACGAAGACGACAATGAAAAGGAAGACGCTTGAACTTCATCATCACTGCGAACAACTCCTTCGGCTAGAAGTCGCTCACACTCTTCTTTGGGAACCGCTGCACCACCTCTTTTCTTTGGTCTGAGCAGCTCTTCTATCATCTTTTTACCGTAAAATTTTAACGCTGGGATCTTCTTTCTAGCGGAGTTTGTAAAACCACAAGCGCTAAGAATTCTACTTAAAACAATCCCATAAAGCTTGGGATTAACCGACTTGGCCATCGCTGCCTTAAAGCGATTAAAAACATAGAGAGACCAATTTATTTGTAACTTGGTCAGAATGGCCACCATCATTTTGTACTGTATATTTGTAACCTTATTGAATGTCCCCTTTCTGCATTCGATCATCTTGGCGCAAATGTCCGCGAGAATGACATATTCGCCCTTCAGGTCATTTTTCTTGAAGGTTGGTTTATAAGCAGCTTCGACGTCATCCTTTTTGATCAACGCCCACATTTTAGTAGCATCACCGAGAGTGACGTTTTCTACTTCACCACCATCATTTGGTAAACTTAGCAAGGAAGAAATCAGTGAAGGAGTGAGATTAAAGGTCTCACGGGCAAAAGGCAAGACGCAGGAAATGGAGTTTCCGTCGTCGGAGATTTTTGTGTTATTGAAGAAGTAGAGAGATTCTTCTTCAAAGTAGTTAAAAATCGTAGTGATCATATCTCTCAAACCAGACTCTTGAACGAGTGGAAGAACCGTCCGGAGAGAGAAATTCTGGTTATCAAACAGGTAGTCCCAATTAACCAAAAATCTGGCGTTAATGTTGACTGATTTTTCAGCTCTGGAAGATTTTCCGGTAGCAGATTTGGATGATTTGGAAGATTTTGAAGCTTTCGGTGCCATTGCTGAAAATTTAAGATTTTGAAAGAACGAGAGAAGTTTTTGCCTTAAGAGGGATGAAGATTTTACAGCAGAGAGAGTTTTTTGGAAGAGATAGCTAAATCCTCTAATCGATAATTAGGCCAAAGAAAGAGCTTTAATTTCATTAATTTATTTTTCTCTCTATCAAGATGCTTACTGTCATGCGAAACTTGGCTGTAAAAACTTTGAAGGGTTTATATAGAGGCAAAGAAAGTAACTTCTCAATGGCTTAAATTGTGCCTTTGAATCATTAATTTTGAAATTTGAAAAGATTTAAATCTGAACCCTTTATTCAAAAGTACGGATGCCAAAATAGTGCGGTAAAATAGGTTAATTGTCATGAAATAGAGAATCTTTGGGATCCGTAGTTACCCATTTAATTGAAAGACGTTTAAAATTTTTTGAAATTTTCAGCGTGAAATGCACGCGCCTGATAGTCACTGACACGTACTCAGACTCGTACAGTCACTGAACCGCCTAGGTTTAGATAAGAATCATTAACCGTCAGTTTGATTTGATAAGTACGTGTGGGTAGTTATCAAATCTAGTCTTTTGGACTTATCCACACGTTACTTTTAGCGATGAAAACTATGCATGAATTTTTAAAAGTGAATTACTTAGCGTTAAAGTGGAAATCTTTTCAACGCTGATGTCTTTTTATGAAAAATAGTATTTAATTTGTTAAGGATAAGATCAATCACTTGGATTTATAAAAGACATTTTTACTTATTAGAGATTGATTTTGTCATGCATAAAAGAAGATAAGCGCTCGTGGTCAATGCATATTTTCAAAGTCATTTTTTTTATCACAGTCGCTTATGAATTGTTACAAGTACAATTTTAAAGTTCCCCCTAAAATTGATAGCTCGTTTCCAATATTTGTTTTTTGAAAAACGCTTTAGATTGCATAAATTAGAGTGGATTCCCCCTAAAGCGTATGCCTATTACGATATGATGCTTTTATGATTTAAGCGTTTAAATCAATCATACCTAATTCACTTCTCAAAGTGAGAAAGCGTTGTTCGTTGAGCGCTTTGGTGAAGATATCTGCCAATTGTTTGTCAGTTCCAATGAAGTTCATAGAGATATCTTTCTTTTGAACATGATCACGCAAGAAATGGTATCTAATGTCAATGTGTTTGGTTCTAGAATGAAGGACAGGATTTTGGGTCATAGCTAAAGCGTTTTAATTATCACAATGGATTGGGGTAGGACCTAAGATTGTTCCATAATCTCTAAGTTGTTGTCTCATCCAAAGGATTTGTGCACAATAGCTCCCAGCGGCTACATACTCTGCTTCGGCGGTAGAAGTAGCTATGGACTGTTGTTTCTTACTATGCCACGAAACTAGTCTATCACTTAGAAATTGACATGTAACACTAGTACTTTTTCTATCTATTTTGCATCCTGCAAAATCTGCTTCTGAATAACCAATTAGCTCAAAAGGAGAGTCCCTTGGATACCATAAGCCCACATTTTGTGTGCCTTTTAGGTATTTAAGGATTCTCTTGGTAGCATTTAAGTGTAATTCTCTAGGATCAGCTTCAAAGCGTGCACACATGCATACCAAAAACATAATATCCGGTCTACTAGCGGTAAGATAAAGAAGTGATCCAATGATACCTCTGTAGTTAGTGATATCAATTTTCTTCCCACTTTCATCTTTATCTAACTTAAGCGTTTGACTCATTGGAATTTTCGAAGATGATGCATTTTTCATACCAAATTTCTTAATCATATCTTTTATATATTTGTCTTGGTTTATAAATATTCCATTAGGGAGTTGTTTAACTTGTAATCCTAAGAAGAAAGTTAATTCACCCATCATGCTCATTTGAAATTGATCTTGCGTCATTTTCAAAAATTTCTCACACAATCGCTTATTAATAGAACCAAATATAATATCATCAACATAAATTTGGACTAAGAGAATCTTCATTATGGATAATTCTAAATAACGTTGTGTCAACGCTGCCTTTTGAAAAGCCTTTACCTATAAGGAAGATAGAGAGAGTGTCATACCATGCTCTTGGTGCTTGTTTAAGGCCATAGAGTGCCTTATCCAATTTGTAGATCATACTTTTGCCATGGTTGTTGATGAATCGTGGAGGTTGCTCCACATAGACTTCTTCTTAGAGTTTACCATTCAAGAATGCACTCTTCACGTCCATTTGGTACACTGTGAACTTGTTGAATGCGGCGAACGCTAGGAACATCCTAATCGCTTCAAGTCGGGCTACTGGGGAATACGTCTCATCAAAATCAATACCCTCTTCTTGACAATAACCCTGAGCGACTAATCTAGCTTTGTTTCTTATAACAATGCCATCTTCATCCTTCTTGTTCCTAAAAACCCATCTAGTCCCAATAACTCCTTGGTGAGTTGGCCTTGGTACAAGCATCCAAATCTTACTTCTCTCAAATTGGTTAAGCTCTTCTTGCATCGCTTCTACCTAACTTGAATCACTGAGCGCTTCATCCACTTTCTTTGGTTCCATTTGAGATAGAAAACTTGCGAACATGGCCTCATTAATTGTAGCTGACCTAGTTCTAACAGGTGCCTCCATATCTCCAATTACTAGCTCTGGTGGATAGTCTCTAAGCCATTTACGGTCTGGTTGGAAAGGGTTGAAAGACTCTTGGTTATCAATCGCTTGATCCACATTTGTCTCTTACGCAGTCGCTTCATCATTCACAGTTCCAATTTGCTCTTGATGATCATTCTCTTCATGATCATCAGCAATTCTGACATTATCATCATCATTTGTAATCTCACGAGTAACCTTAGGAATGGGCACAAAGATTTCATCATCCTCATCATCACTATTATCACCAAGATTAAATTGTGACGCTTATTGGGTAAGATCTTCAATTCCTACATCATCAGGATTAACCTTACTCGGTTCTTAGTTAACATCATCAAACACAACCTGAATGGATTCTCAACATTCGATTTGATCTTATTTAGGATGCGAAAACTCTTTCCATTCTTGGCATAGCCTAGAAAGATTCCCTCATTCGCTTTAGGATCAAAAGTCTTTAGGGTGTGGGATCCATTGTTATGAATGAAACATTTTGAACCAAATACATGAAAATATGAAACGTTAGGCTTACGTCCCTTCCACAACTCTTATGGAGTCTTCTCATGTTGCTTGTTGATCATACGCCGGTTCTGAGTATAGCAAGCGGTATTGATAGCTTTGGCCCAAAACTTTTGAGGCAGCTTAGACTCTGCGAGCATCGTCCTAGCGGCTTCTTTAAGCGTCCTGTTCCATCGCTCGGCAACTCCATTCTGTTGAGGTGTTCTAGGAGCAGAATACTCATGAAGTATTCCAAAATTTATACAAAACTTCTCAACAAATTGGTTAGTAAATTCCGTTCCTCTATCGCTTCTAATTCTCGTCACCTTTAGATCTTTTGAAGTTTGCAATTGACGAATTAGTGCTGTGAGCTTGACACTAGTTTCATCTTTAGTCGCTAGAAATTCTACCCATGTATAGCGAGAGAAATCATCAACTATTACTAGCGAGTACTTTTTACCATTAACACTCATGATTTGAATAGGACCAAACAAATCTTGATGTAATAGTTCAAGAACTCTAGAAGTAGATAGACAAGGTTTGTTCTTGAAAAATGATTTAACTTGTTTACCCATTTGACATGCATCACATAAGCGATTTTTGTAAGGAACCTTTAGGTAATCCCTCTACTAGATTTAGCGATATTAACTGAGAGATTGCCTTAAAGTTGAGGTGATTCATTTTTCTATGTCATAACCAACCCAATTCATTTTGATTCTTAGCAACAAAGGATGTGGGGTTGTTATCAATTGTAGAATCCCAATCTACTAAATACACATTGTTTGTTCTTTTTCCTCTTAGTTTAGTAGACTTAGTCTTAGTGTCGTTAACATAGCAAAAGTCGCTTGAAAATTTTACATCAAAGCCTTTATCACAAAATTGACTAATGCTCAAGAAATTATGCTTAAGACCCTCAACATAATATACATCACTAATCATGATGTTCCCTCTATGCATAATACCTATACCTTTGGTTTTAGCTTTAGAGTTATCACCGAATATAACTTGAGGCCCATTAATAGCTCGATAGTTGACTAGAAGATCTTTTGATGCAGTCATGTGCCTTGATGACCCGCTATCGAAATACCAAACTGAAGTATCGGTGCTGGCTCTAGGTACCTGCATTAAGGATAGTTCTAATTCTTCTTAGGTACCCATGTTTTCTTGGGTCCTTCAATGTTAGTAACTTTGGTTTGAATTAAAACTTTAGGAACCCATATTTGCCTAGTCTTCATTGTAGGAATATTGGCCTCTTTGGGTTTCTCATTGTGTTGTGTGTGCTTTTTGTTTACCTTATTTTGTGTGTGCTTTTTGTGTGTATAGTAATATCCTCGATTATATTAGTAATCATAATCATAGTCATAATCATAATCATCATAGTATCGATAATATGATCTTGGCTGCCTTGGATATTGACGTTGGTATTTCCTTGGTGATGGCTTAGGTTGCATTTTTGGTACTGGATGCTTAGCGCTTGATTCACAGTGATCAGACTTATCCTTAGCCTTTTGAGCGTTTAGATAAACCCGTCTTTCTGAATCATTTGCTTTAGTATTACCCTTGCCTGAGTCAGCTTTGGCTTTCTCAATTGGTCTCGTACCATTGTCGCTAGGTTCATTTAGCATTTGGCTTTGTGAACTTTTCTCAACAAAGGCAACACCCTTTCCTTTGTTGTTTGCCGTAACATTAGATTTATTAGGTTGTTTACCGAATTTATTGCATCCTAAACCGATCTTTTCACCAAATAATCTTGTTACCTCAGTCACATTATCCAACTTTCTTGAAGCTTTTGATAATGATGAGATGAGCTGCTCTGATTTAGCAAGTCTAGTGATCAGATCAGCTTCTCTCTTGACTATTATTTCAAGATCGCTTTTCAATTGAGTAATTTCACTTTCAAGCGATTGGTTCTTCTCAATGCATTGTTGCTGAATTTGCAACTCTGCTTGGAGTCTTACTTTATCACTTGTGAGCGATGAAATAATGGCAAAGTGATTTTGATATATTTTGGCGGCCTCTTGACAATCTTTATAATATTCATTAACTTTGTCAAGTAATTCATCATAAGAAAGAGGATGAGATAATTCATTGGTTACCCCTGGTATCGATTCGTCAGACGCTTCATCATCTCTTGCCATGAAACAAATCAACGCTGAGTCGCTTGTAGGCTCATCATCTCTGCTCTCATTTGATGATTCCAAATCCTCTTCAGGTGCGGAGAATGGTTCAGATTCCGCTAGCAAACCTTGTTGGCGAAGGTTGCTCCTGAATTGGTTTTTATCCACATAGTCTTGCCGTGTGGGCTTAGACACATTTGGATAAGGGCAATTTACCTGGTAGTGCTCTGGTTTCCTGCAATTATAACACTAATTAGTTTTTATTTTCTGTTCAGTGGTTAATTGCTCTGAAACTACTGGCGCTGAGAGATCCTGAGTAGGCGATGGAGGCGCTTGATATGGAACTGGCGCTACTGGTTGAGGTGTACAGTACACTGGCACTTGATACTGAGGCGCTGGTGTTGGGAAAGGAGTTTGTAATGAAGTTTGTTCATCTCTTTTCCTATCTTAGAAATTTCTTGAATTTCTTGACCAATAAAGCCATTTCCTTTTCTACATTTGATTCCATAGGTTTAACCTTACTTACCGCTTTACCCTTATTTTTGGTGGTAGCGATTAAAGCTCCTAATTTAGTTACTGAAGTTGCCGTGTCGCTGACTTCACCTAACTCGAATTCAAATGCCTTTAACTCTGAAAACACATGTTCTGGAGTAAGAGTCTCCAATGTCTGTGATTCTCTCATAGCAACAGTCTTAATCAAGTATTTGTTTGGAAGACTTTTGAAAATCTTATTGACCATTTCCTTGTTGGTCAATTCCTTGTCTAATGACGCTAACTCGGTAATGAGCAAAGTAAATCTTACGTCTAATTGTTCTAGCGTCTCACTAGGCTGCATTTTGAAATGCTCGAATCTTTGCATGGCTATGGAGAGTTTGTTCTCCTTCATTTGTGCTGACCCTTCGCACACAATGGCTAACTTATCCCATATTTCTTTGGAAGTCTTACATTGCTTGATCTTGTTGAACAATGCATCGTTATCTCCTAACGCTGAGTAAAGTGCACTTCGTCCAACATTATCGAGATTTGCTCTTTTTCGATCTTCTGGTGTCCATTATAACTTAGGTTTCTCGACATAACCATCTGGAGTAGCCTCACTCGCTCCAGGTGCTCGAGTGATGACTTTCATAATCTGAATGGGGCCATCTGTAATAACATCACACATTTCATTATCGCAAGAACATAAATATGCGAATGCTCTAAGTTTCCAAGAATCATAATTTGACTCTACCAACTTAGGCATTTTGTTAAAGCCATAATGATATGTTTTTAAGAGAAAAGGCTAAAGCGATTAAGTTTTTTAAAAAATGGATCTAAACAAGCAGTTACGCTCGAAAACGCTTAGATTTCTAATTCAACCACTTTGATACCACTTAGTGGTCCCAAGTAGCATACGAAAGGGTCTAGAAAGGGGGAGGGGGGGTTGAATAGACCCTTAAGTCTTTTTCGACTTCAAAAATTCGTATCACTTTTAAAGATTTGAATGCTTAGAAAGCTGAGCACTTGGGTCAGGCGCTTCAGTAAAGATAACTTAGACTTAGTGATTTTAGCAATTTACCAAAGTAGGGTAACGCTTAGATCGCTTAATCAGGGTTAGCACAGCGGAAATGACTTTTAGCATTCGATTGGTTAATTAATCGCTTTGCAATTTTAATTGTCTTTTTCAGAATGAATGATGTAATATGAAAACAAGACAATAAAGACAAATGACACAAGATATATAAGGTTCACTGGGTGATGTAATCTTAGCGTCCTTCTTCTCCTTTTTCACTCGGAGGAAATTCACTAGGTTGATTATCAAAGAATCACACAGAATCTTCTACAAGATAGTACACGGGGTGAAAAAGATCTCGGGCTCCTTGATCACACAGATTTCAGCACCAATGAAGATCGTCTTCTACAAGCTTCTCTCACTCAGAAATACTGCTTGTAATGGAGTTCAACAACTTTCTCACTCAGATGAAAGGTTGAGGGTTTGTCACAAAGTTTTGTTTGTTTTTGGGAAGATCAAACAACTTGGAATATCTCAATAGGAATTTAGGTTTCTTCTTTGGAAGATGTTTGAGATATTTGTAACTGTCTGGAATGTAGATAAAAAGTTTGAAGGAATTTTGGCTATGGAGTTTTTAAGCTTTTTCTCAGCAAGTTTTTCTTGTGCATGTACGTAATTTTCTCTTAATATTATGTACCGTCTTTTTGGGGTTTGCTGAAGGTAAGGTATTTATAGGCAATTCTTGGGATCTATCCGTTGGACACATGTAAGAGAGTGCTTCTCGCGCGTGATTCTACCTAAAATCTTACATTCCTGAAAATCTGCTGGAACCAATTGGACGGGAGCAGCTATAAACTCTGAAGTTCTGACAGTCTAGTCAAAAAGGTGGCTTGTCCACAAGTCACAGTAACTTATCACATTTAATGCTCCTATCAAGCATTTAATGCATTTTAAATTTATTTTTCGTTGGAAATAAATGTCCGTTGAATGATTGCATTTAAGTTCTTCATGACTTGAAGATTTATTTCAGGTGAATCTGACATAGGTCGCTTAAGTGATTTGAGCGCTTGATTCATAAATCCTGAAATGAGGTCCTTTAGCGTTTGATGGACGCTAAGAAACAAATCTTCATCTATAGTTGACTTCAGACGCTGATCTTCAACTTCTTCTCTAATAGACTCACCTAAAATTCTATTAGCGATTCAGTTTCTAAGACTTAGTTTAAAAATCTATAAAGATAAAAATTACAAGCCTAAAATAAAAATTACAAACTTTCAAACGATTATACATTGATCTATGAAAACAGAAACTTACATTATATTTGGGGTCTAATATAAAATCCTATCTTGTCATCATCAAAACATCTAACATGAAATTTCCTAACAGATGCATTTATTATTGATTTATGAAATTGTTCTTTTACTACTATTGTTGCAAGTTATGAGCATAATTGAAATTGTACTATAAGATAGACGTAGTCCGTAATTATATATAATAATCCAAATGGAAGTGATGTTCCATGAAAAACTAGGATTAAGTATGTCATATGTTATTATAAATGAGTTATAGTTGGTGATAAGAATGAGCGTCTTATCTGCTAAAGATTATAATATGCTATATTCGATGATTTGTCTTAATCATGGGAATAGGGATTCCATATATAGTATATTCGTGTAAATCAATGAAATTGAAACACTGAACCGAACCAATCAAATTATTAATTTTTACTACTATCGAAAATAAATAATTTGAAACAATAATTCTTAATCCTATGATTGTTGTGCACTAATGCATCTAGTGTACATTACTTTGATACTCCCCAAATCCTTCATTTTCTTCGATCAATCGCCGGTTGTGCCTCTCCTCACAAGTAAAAGCTCTACCAACTCTCTCTTTTGTGGTTTGCTCTCTTTTTCTATTATATACTAACCTTCAATTAATGGTATTAGGTAGGCGGAAAAAGAGGGAAAAGTGAAATTCCTGTTTCGTCACTCGGACTGGAATTAGGAAAATAGCCATCAAAGTTACAAGGTATTTTTCTCACACTTGTTATATTTGTGTTTGTGTACTTTTCTCTGCTATTGATTATTGAGTGTGTGTATTAATCGCTATTTCTATTGATTTTCTCTGCTGGTTTCTGCCGATTTCTTTTTTGTATATTAATCGCTGATTTTAGTTTTTGGTGTTTATTTGAATATTGAATTCTGGATTGCAATTATTGTTTTTTTTTTCGGTTTTCTATTTAGTATTAAAACTCAGAATGGAAATGATGTCATATAGGAAAAGGTCTGAGTAGGAAAACAATGGCTGCTAATATATATATATATATATATATGTGTGTGTGTGTGTGTGTGTGTGTACTCTATTGTTAGTTGCAAAATAGAAAAGGCTTTATAATGTACCTTGTTTAAATAATTACAATGTAGCATTGAATGCTAATTTAGACTTAGCCCTACATTTATTGAGCTATCATTTTGCTTCCTGCATTGATCAAAGCTTCATGCTGATCCTCTGAGTCGACTCTATTCCTTGTTAATTTGCGGATATTGTTAATATTGTTCCTTTGTAATGTATATAACTTTTTGGTCAGCTAATCAGGAGCTTCTATGATCCTTTGCTTGTGTTACTTTTGCTTCGCTGATTGGTTCTTGGATTTTGATGTGTGTTTATGTGCATATTTTGTATCAAAAATGCTAAAGGGAGTCACGTAGTTCATTGTTTTCGTTTCATCTTGTGGTTTTACAGGTGTGTTTATTATATAAGGGAAGAGTTTTATTCTTGCACTAGCTTGCTTACACAATTTATAAAGCACACCACACTCCACGTACATCATTGCCTTTTTTTTTTTGGGTTATTGAAAAAGCAAGAATCTACATTACATAAACTTTTTGTTCACCTAAAAATTCTGTACAAAGTTGCAAATTGAAATTCTTTGTCCCTGCTGAAATTCTACCAAGGAAAACTCTGTCTCTACAAACAATTTTGATCAGAATTTTTCTGTGTAGAAATTTAGACAACCAAATTTTTTTTGCAAAATATTTGCACAGAGACAAAATTTACCTGAGCAAAATTCCAGCACGGAGCTTCTGTGCAGGGTTGTCCTCCTTAAAGCTAGCTTTAAATAATGATTTATATTGCACTAATGCAGGTTGTTGCTGAAAATATATTGAGGGATACTAGCATAGATGATTATATTCCAGACAAAGTTTGTTAATTTTAAGATCTTATGTACCAAATTCTAGTATGCTCAAGTATATACTAAATCAGACATGGATAATGTCCAAAAGTGAGTATTGAAATTTAATAATAATATTGATGTTCCTTGTCACATTTGTCTCTATCTTTTTGTTAGATTCCTTGAACTTTTATGTTTAATTAATTCAGGTTACAACCAGAAATATGAAAGAAAATGACATCTATGATTGCAGTCCCGTCGAGGTTTGCTAGTTTTACAAACTTTCATATCAGAGTTTGAGTTTTTAGTTTGAATGGATTGAGTATACAAGTAGATTAAGACATTAAAATAATATGTTATGTTTATAGGTTAGAAGCAACATGATTTTATTTTGTTCAGAAATACCGAAAGAAATTGTGTCAGAGGGTGTGTTACTAAGCATGGATCCGAATGAAAAAACTGATGAAATTGCTTTAGGACATGAATTCGTCAAGGTTGTCATTAGAAAGGCAATTCAACCAGTTTATTTTCTAATGCGACCTCGTAGAGGTGTAAGTACAGTTCGAGAAGCAGTCGGGAAAAGCGTGGCATGGGAGTATCTTAATGTAAGTTGACTAACCGCATTATATACGATTGTGTGCTCATATTTATAGAGTCAAACTTTTATTATGTTTGTACAAGTAATTTGTTGGATTCATTTTCTTCACCAATACTTGTTCTCTATACTTTTAGGTCATGGAGAAGTAAAATGGATAATTGAGATATCACCTTCGCTGCTATAGTGTTTTGGTGGCTGCCATGGTCAATGCACGCGCCTTAATTATTACAAATTATTTTGTAACACAATGAAATTTGAACTAGGAGGTATTTGTTTATTTATAAAACTTTTTTTTAATTATTATTTGTACATAGATGTTTGATGTTATTGACAAATGACCCAAATTAATTAAATTGTCATATGAAGACCTTATTTGATGTTATACATTAGTGATTTAAATGTGATAGTTTTTGTTGTAACAGGTGAGATATATATATATATATATATATATATATATATATATATATATATGGTCAAGATCTAATACATACCCTATATTATATAAGATATAAGACCCAATCTAGACCATTGGATCCATTAAATCCAACAGTCCAAAAAAAAAAAACAGGTGGGAAAATTAATTCTAATTGGATCAGGGGTATATTAGTCAAATGATGTCATTTTTCAAAGCCACAAACTTACGTCTCAGAAACTTTTCATCGTCTTCTCTCTCAGATGTGAGACTTCACTTCTTCTCTGGTCTTTCACTGCTTCTCTTCTCTTCTCTTTTTTTTTTTTTTTTCTCTTTTTCAATTGTTCATGGAGAATCAGGTTACTGTAGATAATGAAATTCTATGAATCAAGTTTGATTGTAAACGTGCAAAACGAGAATCAGAGATTTTTACTGTTGGAATTGACAAGACATGGAGAGATTTGAGTAATCCTGAAATTCCATCTACTAATTTCTTCAAGAATTCTGTTGCTCTTAATGGGGCTTTCACTGGTTTATCATGGATAATGGTGGTTCTGATAGGATATGTACTTTTGATCTCGGGGAAGAAAAAATTGGTCAACTTTCACATTCGCCTAGGTTGGTGCTGAATCTTTATTGTATGAAATTGATATCAATAAATAATCACATTATAAGCCATTATACAATATGTTATAACATATTATACGGTATATTATAACTCATTATACAGTATATTATAACTCATTATACAGTATGTGTTTATAACATATTAAAAATATTCAATTATACAGTATCTTATAAGCCATTATACAGTATGTTATAACACATTATACAATATATTATAACTCATTATACAGTATGTGTTTATAACATATTAAAAATATTCAATTATACAGTATCTTATAAGCGATTGTACAGTATATTATAACACATTATATAGTATATTATAACTCATTATACAGTATATTAGCCAGAGGATTATTCATTCATCATCCCATTGCCTGTGCGTTGTCTCATCTGGCTAAAACTTTCCCATAATAATAAAACTGAAATTATGTGTGATTAATTAGTTTCCAATTTCTCATTAGGAGCTTCCAAATTCAAATCAATTATTTAAGTAACAACAACAGCTTTTTCTTCTTGCGTCATAGCTGTTCTTGAGGACAAACCATCATCATCATCAGTAATGGCTGTCGTAGCCAATTATTTAGCTTTCTTCTTCGTTTTCGATCTCGTTCTTCAACTCATTCCAGAT
The DNA here is from genome assembly GCA_019426215.1 of Buddleja alternifolia. Taxonomy (NCBI): domain Eukaryota; kingdom Viridiplantae; phylum Streptophyta; class Magnoliopsida; order Lamiales; family Scrophulariaceae; genus Buddleja; species Buddleja alternifolia. The sequence goes on along the minus strand of WHWC01000150.1, from coordinate 21,390 downwards.
TTTCCGCTGCTTCTTGACTAATAATTGTATTTTCGGAAGAGTTTTGATCGAAAAATAGTTGCAGGAAAGTGAATTTTTTAACCCATTTTTCATTGACTAAAATGCCCCTGCCCTCATTAAAAAAAATATATAATCCGAAAATAGCTGTTAAAATCTGGACCTTGAGATCAAATGGTATCAATGGTGTATATTGGGTCTTATATCTTACCAAGTGTAATGGGATGTATTTGATCCATACCATATATATATATATCTAATTTAATGATGTAGTTGTTGATGGATATTTGTTGATGAATGTGATTGTTGGAAACAAATTATAGCAAGATACCGATTCCGGCAACTAAAGAAATATTTATCATTATACCAAACTATGGTAATAGTATCTTATGGAAAAAAGTTATTACGATGCCAGAATTTGTGGTAATAAAAAAAATGCACAAAAAATTTAAAAAATACAAAATAATACAATCTTTTTCCTACAAGCCTAAGTTGTAGTAATAAAAATTATTTACTACGCGAGCTTGTTGTAGCAACTAGTTTGAACATTCACTACAATGTTAATCATGTAGTATGTACGTAATATATGCTACAATTTAGTAATTGTAGGAAAAGAAATTGTTGTATTAGACTTTTTCTTACCACGCATGAAATTCATAGTGAAAGAGGAAAATATTCGTAGTAAAGCTTTTTTCCTACGCCAAAAAAGTTTTTACCGCGGCCGCAATGCTTACGCCCAAAAAGCGTAGCAGAGGCGTAGTAAATGAGGTTTTTACTACGATTTTTCATTTTTTACTATAATTTTTTCAGTGTAGTAAAATGTATATTTTCTTGTAGTGAATGAGAGGGGACAGTGTGGAAGAGATAGCGGTTAGTCGGTTACAGTTATGATACTGATAAATCTCAAGACAACCAATGTTCAAGGTAAAATTGATGATCTGCCTTCATGTTCTTGCAATGATTGTTCTTCTACTTTTTTTCAATTTTATTTGGATTATGATGTTTCAGATAGAACATTTATATTGAAGTTCCAAAAATATTATGATAGTTAACTTTAATTCATCAGCAAATCATTATAGCTTTTTCTTTTTTCTTTTTTTCATTCATTTAAATTACAATTAATAAATCACTGTATTATAGAATCACTTTCAACCTTTTCCGGAGTTTTCATTCTTTTAAATTAATACAAACATAAAATTATTGGAGCTCAAATATTTGAAAAAGAGGATTACACGTTTTGCTACTTAAACCTTAGGAAGTGACCGGTATGTAGGAACGAAATTGGAGTAAAAAGTAATGAGTTTAATTATGAATGGAACTAAGGAAAATCAATTACTATTATATATATATATATAGATTTTAAATTTAACAGAACATATATAACATTAAAAAACTTAGATGCAATAGGGTCAAGATCTAATACATACTCTATGTTAGATAAGATATAAGACTCAATCTACACCATTAGATCTATTAAATCCAATAGTCCAAAAGGGAATAAAAAAATATGTGGGGAAATTGATTCCAATTGGATCAGGGGTATAATAGTCAATTGATCCCACAAACCCACATCTCAGAAACTGTAATATTTTTTCATCGTCTTCTCTGTCTGATGCGAGGAGGAGATTTTGAGCACAAGAAATCCATTCTTTTGTTCTTTTTTTTTTTTTTTTATGAAATTGTCAATTGATCCCACCTGCAAGGAGGAGATTTCATCGTCAATTGATCTCACCACAGTTTCTTATGAAAATCCATTCTTCTGTTCCTTTTTTTCTTCTTCTTATTTTCGAATCATTCTTGTAAAATCTTCTTTTCTTTTCTTCCACCATTAACGATGAGCACAAGAAGAATTAAAACAGAGAATTATTACTCCAATGACTTCAATTGGGATGAATGGAGAGAAGAAGTGGAAATCAATCCATGTCTTCATTGCACTGGCAAGTTCTTATAAGCCATTATACAGTATATTATAACACATTATACAGTATATTATAACTTATTATACAGTATGTGTTTGTAACATATTAAAAATATTCAATTGTACAATATCTTATAAGTCATTATACATTATGTTATAACACATTATACAATATATTATAATTCATTATACAGTATGTGTTTATACATATTAAAAAATATTCAATTATACAGTATCTTACAAGCCGTTATATAGTATGTTATAACACATTATACAGTATATTATAACTTATTATACAGTATGTGTTTATAACATATTAAAAATATTCAATTATACAGTATCTTATAAGTCATTATACAGTATGTTATAACACATTATACAATCTTTTATAAATCTGTAAAAAAGAAGTTTTTACCTTCATTCCCAAACTCCAAATGGTTCTGCTCTGCCGGTTAGAGTTGTGACTAATGTGTTTATATGTGATAATGAAGTGAAGTTGCTATAGTGTTGAATTTTATGTTTATGTTCCTTTGCTCGATGTGTTTCGCTCTGTATTCTACCGATAGAGTTGTGATTAATGTGTGATTTTATATGTGATAATGGAGTGAAATTGTTTTACTTTTGAATTTTATGTTTCTGTTCCTTTCCTAGATCTGTTTTAATCTTGATTTTACCGATTAGAGTTGTGATTAATGTGTAATTTTACAGATGTGTGTAATTTTATATGTAATAATGAAGTGAAGTTGTGATTAATCTGGATTTCTGCGTCTTTACTAGATGAGAGAAGATCTTTTTTCAAATTTGATATGCTTTTAACGAAAATGCCCCCTGTCATTGTTAAAAAAATTATAAAATCTGAAAAAGGGAGTTAAATCTGGACCTTGGGATCAAATGATTTAAATGGTTTAGATTGAGTCTTATATCTTACCTAAACTACAGGGATGTATTTAATCCATACCCTATATATATATATATATATATAGATTTTAAATTTAACAGAACATATATAACATTAAAAAACTTAGATGCAATATTAATTTAGTATTTTGGTTTTGTGAATATCAAATACATAAAACTGGTTATATTCTAAACTACATCTTTAATAGTATATGTTTGTATTTATTTATGTATGCATGGGAGTATGTGAATATAATTTATATAGATTTAACTAGCAAATAAAACTTTATGTTGATAGTTTTTTAATGATATTTAACTCATTTATTGGTAACCGGTGTTGTGTGCCAATACAAAGTTCATAAATTGTAAGCTTCAATAATAAAATAAAATATGTTTTATTCATAACCTATTGGAAAATAGCTAAAGTAAACTATCTTTCATTCATAATCTATCGATAATAGTTTCATCCATATCCTATTGGGAACAGATAAAGTAAACTAAAATATCTTTCATTCATAACCTATTGATAATAGCTAAACTCATGGAGGAAGGGTCGTAATGACTAATCTATAATTTTGAGAATTGAGATTCCTTAAAGATAAGTATTCATAACATTAATTGTATCAAAAGTAAATTTAAAATAAATTTATGTATGCTATGCTATATACTAGAGGGGACGTGGCAGATGCACCTAGAGTGACAAGCCGTTTCCAGTCTAATCTAGGAATGCATAACTGGACTGCTGTAAAAGTGATACTGAAATACTTGAGATGTACTCAAGATCTCTTTTTAGTATACGGCGGAGGAAAATTGGAACTGGAGTGTTATACAGACTCTAGTTTTTAGTCAGACATAGATAACCTCAAATCGATATCAGGATATGTATTTTTACTCAATAGAGGAGTAGTAAGTTGGAAAAAAAAAAGCTGAAAAAGCTCCAAGCAGAAGACAGCAAATGACTATGCCACAGAAGCTTTGTATATAGCTGCTGCTGAAGCAACGAAGGAAGCTGTTTGGATGCGGAACTTCATCCATGAGTTGGACGTAGTTCCATCCATTGAAAATCGTGTATTTATGTACTGTGATAACAATGGAGCCATAGCTCTGGCAAAAGAGCCAAAATCTCACCAGAGACCCAAGTACATCCTTGGGCGAAATCATCTAATCAGAGAGATAGTTGAAAGAGGCAATGTTCTAGTAGAACGAGTTGACATGGATGAAAAAGTAGCAGACCCCTTCACTAAAGCCCTAAGTCAAGATATATGGCATTTGGAGATGATGGGACTTAAGTATATGGGCAACTGGTTCTAGGACAAGTGCGAGATTGATAGTGTTATGTGTCCGGCGAACCATTGTTTAGGCTTGTCCATTTAAATTGTAAACGTTATTACAGTCTTATTTTAAATATATTGAACATTTTATTTGTAGTATGCTTCTTTATTGTTATTTACTTGTGATAGTATAGATAAAGATCACAGGGATTACATTATGGTTAGGAGAGCGATCCGATGTCTATGGAATGCTCTCAAAGATCGTAATCCTAAAACGTGTTCAAAGTATATAGGCTGTGAGATGTGGGATATCACGGGCCCCGCTAAGATTTGTTCGTCTATGTCACTCTTCAAGAGATTGGCATGTTCCATTGTCAATGGTCGGATGGGTCAATACATACTTGAGATTCATACTTAAGGGGAGTATGGGATTGAACGACCCCGCAAGGATTCCTTGTTGGTCTTGTCAAACTTGGAATCCTTCGATTTCGTAGTGTGAGATTAGTCCTTAGACCTGAGATGTCATTGGGAAGGATACTACCCATTATACTTTGATATACACGTGCACTTCGGGAGAGTCATACGACAGCGTATGTTCTATATAGTTTGGTAGTATAGCGGAACAGATGGCATTAGATATGAGATTCATCCAGGGTAATGTACCTGAGATTTTCTATGTTGTTGCGAGAATCTAAATGATCGATGCAAGCCTTTGATAAAAGCAAGAAGTCTTATAAGAAGTATTGGTAATCCCGGATTGGAAGACTAGATCATTAGATGTCACAACACAATCATATATTCTAAGGTTATTAGGGTTCGACTGTCGCGATACCCTAGGCAATAGGCAGGAAACTGATGACAGGATTCAACTCACATGAAGATCGTAATCTGGATATATTTTCTTTTCATCGTTATATCTAGGTAATTGTGGTGATGTTGCTAGACATCAATCCACGGCCAACGAGTGTCTTGAATTGATTTGGTGAAATTAATTGAAAATCTAATTAATTATTTGGATAATTAATTTAGCCTTTGGGATGAGACTTAGTTCTAGCTTGCTAATGTGCCTGAGGGGTCACACACACAACTTAGTGCAGTACCTATTGTCTTAGTTAATTCTTAGAGAATTAATGAAGGATATTAATTAATTGAGAATTAATTAATTTGGGAAAAGGAATTTTAATTAATTAGAATCTCTAATTTAATGTAGAAATAATATATTAAATTATGAGATAAATTAATGAAAATTTATTTTGATAAAAGAGAATTTAATTAATTGGATATTATAAACTAGTGTCGTATATTCTAACTCCTTGCTGTTTCCCAATAATTATACGTAGAAATATTGGAATGAACATATGATGCATTTTTGTTTACATTTAGAAATATATTCATAAACACGAGTGAACTTATGTAATATGATATTTACATTTATTCTTAATAGTCTCAAATTAAAGAAAATAGTTCATGTTAGTGCATATCAAAATACTATTACTTGATACTATTATTTCGTCCAATTGTGATTTTACTTTTCTACCCTAATTATTAAATATATTACGATTGAAGATACGTAATATTGACTATGGGAAAATTGCAGATTATGTCTCACAGAATAGGGGTCCTCACGAAAACAGTCACTTGGTTATAAAATTGGAACTTTAATCCCATAGGGCAGAAAAAAATTACAACTTTGGCTCCACTGTAAAAAAATAGACGGAAAAAAGTGCGCGTCTCTCATTATTTTTCTAAAACACTTTAGCTAATGAAATTGGACACTATTTTACCTATTTCATATTACAAGTGATCTTTTTTATGATTAAAAACTTGTAAATACGTTTAAACTAAATTTATTTTATTTTATCAACCATAATTATCATGCATGTATATTTTGTCAAAAAATATATTACACAATCTTCTAGATGCAATAAAGCCCCCTTCCAACATTGAAGGGTTTGAGTGAAGGGCAAGTGGTGTAAGGTGAGAAAATGACGGCACTTTAAATGTTATAAGTTACCTTCTCAATTTCTTTTTATACCTTTAGATTTTGAGTAGAAATTCATTGTAAAATTTTAGTGTCAAGTAATTCGACTAACTCGATATTTATATTCTAACTACAACCTCTTATTATCAATCATATTGAATATTTTTTGAAATCAAGTATTTACCAAGACCATTTTCAAGTATAAAAAAGAAAATCTAAATCATTCTCGCAATATTTAGCTCATCAATATATAAGTTGGGTTTTCAGATATTTGCAGATTTAGAGCTTAATGTTTCTAACAGTCTAAGACTGCAATGTCACAAATACTCACACTTTAAATTGGCACCTTCTTTGGCTTTTCATATCTCTTCCAATTAAAATGATCTCTTATTGATGATTCATTAATATATATTGGTATGTCATTCTTACGTCTTTCTTATATGTTTCATTCATGTTTTTCCCTGCTTAATTTCAAATAGAATGATTTGATTTTCATATTAACTTAATCAATTTAAGCTTTCAAAATTACAGTTTTTGTGATTATACAACATTAAACTTCATTATCCATATATATTTCATTACACGTGAAATATTTGGTTTATTTGCTATTGCCAGATTTTCAGTTAGGTCTCTAGTTTTACAGAAAATATAAGACTAGGGGTAAAAACATTAACCTACCTGAACTTTACGAGTTTTGACACTTTTTTATACAAATTTTTTTTTTTACACTTTTTTATCTCAACTTTTCGGATTTTACACTTTTTTATCTATTGGCATATTCCAAATGAATAAACAAACTTTGTTTTACACTTTTTCATCCGAACTTTGTTTTTCTTTACACTTTTTTATCCAAACTTTATTTTTTTTACATTTTTTTATCTCATTCCGCCGAATATGTTGAAATTCCACCGGAATATTCCGTCGAATATGCCAATAGATATATTCCAAATGAATAAACAAACTTTGTTTTACACTTTTTCATCCGAACTTTGTTTTTCTTTACACTTTTTTATCCAAACTTTATTTTTTTTACATTTTTTTATCTCATTCGGCCGAATATGTTGAAATTCCACCGGAATATTCCGTCGAATATGCCAATAGATAAAAAAGTGTAAAATCCGAAAAGTTGAGATAAAAAAGTGTAAAAAAAAAAAAAGTTTGCATAAAAAAGTGTCAAAACTCGAAAAGTTCGGGTAGGTTTGTGTTTTTACCCCATAAGACTATAAGTTCACACTTCTTATTTATACAAGGGAATTCTAGAAGTTTGCAAAAACTTTTATAGTGTGTAGAGCGTATGTAAAACCTTCATTTGTATGTTAGAAAAATCTAAATTTAGTAAGTGAAAATTAACTCCTATCATTAGATTAAACCGATCTCCACTGTATATTGAAGAGGTGGAGTGCTATAAATATGGACTAGCATTTCATCATGCAACCATTCAAAACTAGTATAGTTTAAATTGTTCATACATTATATACTTTCACGTGCAAAGCACGTGCTTTTTTCTAGTAAAGTAAAAGAGATTTATTCACAAATTAATCAAGAAATTACTCACAAAACAGGAAAAAAGATTTATTGTCTGTTGTAAGCTTAAAAAATCAAAGTATACTATTTTGGTTCATGCTTTCTTTGCTTTAGTTAATGTGCTAAGATTTATTGCTCATTTGGAAAACATGTGTATAAAGAGAATCTTGTTGGCTTTAGTAATGATAAATGTATGTCCAGTTCCCTCCCAATTTACCTGTTTCTAATTTTGCTTTGACTTTGATTTTGGCATCACTCTAAACCATGTTTCCATATTTGATACAATGATGCCAAACCATATGCTTTAGAACTGTATTTAAGAAGGTTTATTTGGGGATCCGTCTCTTGTAATATATAGTAGCATGTCCATGTCATTTTCACATGGAGTCAAGCCTAGTCCTCGTGAACTAAATAATTAAATCATATTCTTTGTTTCATTTTACTCATAAGACTTGTTAATCTTGTTGTGTAAATTTACATTACAAATGCTAAGATATTACCTAAATTTTTCTACATAATTTAAATCTCGAGAGTTTGAAGTACTGACCCCTTTCAAATGCACTGAAACTCTCATTTTCAATTTGTTTTTGGTAGTTTACACGAAATAATCATAATAGAAAAACAATGCTTGCTATGTTGTTAGTTTAATATTCTCGTTAATCATTATTTCCTTCTCTCTAACACTTTTATTTCAGGGTTACTCTCATCAATATGCCAATGCTGACAAGAAACGCCCGTGCTTTCATTTATGTAGGATGATTTGGGTGTTTATGTATAGTATCTTTTTCATATTGGGTTGAGTCTCAATGTATACTACTAAGTATACATTGATTTTGAGGGTGAAACATTTGGAACGTTGATTATCCACGTAGCAAGGTCTACTAGTGTATTTTCTTTTCCTTTTCGTTTTGCCACTGATATCTCTCTTTCATCAAGCTATAAAAGGAATTGTTGAATATGTCACATTGGTGTTGAGGGGAGATTTTGTGGTTGCATTTTATAACTTTGTGGTAGCGACGACATTTCCAATTCTATCTTCTTGCATGTTAATTCTTTTCCAAGGCGAAGCGTATTTGTCACGCCCCAATTTTTAGTCCCAAAAGGGGCCTAAACAAAAAGCGTGAACCTTTCAATTAAGTAGTCTAATCCAAAGTTTGACACACTTCGACAACTAATCTAGTAGGGTCACGGCCCTAACGTCAACAAAACATTTTAAGTAACTTACTATTCATGGCTCAATCTGTAATACTCACCTCTAGGATTGTCCATGTCTACACTCAGATCATCTAAGCCAATCTCAATGCCCAACTCACTCTAACTGGAAGGAAGAAAGTAAATACGTAAACAAAGGCTTATCTAAGCCAATCTCAATGCCCAACTCACTCTAACTGGAAGGAAGAAAGTAAATACGTAAACAAAGGCTTAGTGAGCACCAGTGTTTGTGTGAAAAGTGCTTAAAATAGTTTTTAGACCTAAAAACCACAAGTTAATGAGGTGAAATCAATAATACTTTTTATTTTTCAGAAAATCATTGAAATAGTTAAAATGACATTTGCTTTCATACTAGTAGTTCAGCAATAGGTGATATTACACCAAAACTTTAGTATATGCATTCAATCAATAGGCAGTAATAGTAAACTTTACATTTCACATTTAAGCAGTAGGGGGCCATGTTAGCAGTAGCATCGCGTCCGATGACTTCACTCATAGCACTTCGGATCCCGCTGCTTCTTCCTTGTCACCCCTGAACAATCGGCTTAAAAGCCATCACCTTATGCCTCCCCACTTGGTCTCGAGAAGCCCGTTTGGTCATATCCTGGGTATGCCACAATTCAATTCCTACGACCCACTCACCCTCAGAACACTCTGTCTTTAGGTGTTGAGATTTGGCCGTGGATAGCGGGAATCATTTTAAGACTGCAGGCCCGTGCCTGTCCAGCCGAACCCTAGCCCTATCCACGCCCGACACTCAACCACATACAATATGCAATCACATAATTTCACATTTGATGCAATAGTGTCCTTTTAGCTCATGATACAATAATCAGTCAATTTTAGTGAATAAGTGTCAAACTTGTGTTGAAGATATACTTTCTTGGAAATCATTTTCTCCAAAATATGCATTTAAAACGATTCATGACTTTGGAAAACTGTACAATGCAATGGTTTAGAAAAAGTACTTTCGATATTATTTGAAAAATATTGAAATTCATTTATTTGATAATGGTAAAACCATGACAAATTGCATATAAATATATATAGGACGTTGTAAAACTTCCTTCCATTTTTGAAAGAAATATAAATATAGTTTTGTGAGGCAACTCACAGTACACTTCCGAGCTAATCAGAATCATCACCGACCGAATATCCAACTCTACCAACTCGTCAAATTGTGTTTCCTCGAATAGTGTTGTAGAGAATGAACCTATTCCAAATAAGAACATAATCACTACTACACTTACGTAATCAAGTTATCTGAATTCTAATTCCCACTATGATACGCACTTAATTGGAAATAACCAAAAGTTAATGCTAAGACAACTTACCCAACACTCACCCATCTTTAGGAATATGTATAACTTGGGTCAAAGAAGCTGAAAACCTCCATTGTTCATACGTGAACAAGATTGCATCAAATCGCTTCACCGTGTGCCTCCTTCTTGGCGCGCATCTCCGCCATTATCCTTTGTTCGTCCTTTTAACATTTCAATAAATAACTAACTTAATATATATATATATATATATATATATATATATATATATATATAGATTCCCAAATAACTAAGCTTTCTTAATATTCAATTTCAATCTCAAGAACCTAACCGAAATAGGGTAAATTGGGCCTTCAAAATCAACATCCCAAAACTGCCAGATTTAGCCACCTCCAAGCATCTTATAATCAAATCAACTTGTCGGTCACATTACACCATGGATTTTATCAAGACTTACCCGTGTCAACATCTACATTCAAAGGGCTATCTAATGGTTATCTTGAATTTTCAATATAACCACGAAAAGGGGTATTTCAAAACAAAGAAACATGAATGATAGTTTCTGGAAATTAAAACGGTATACTGGCATAGATCGTTTAGTGGCCATTTCTGAATATTTCCTCATCAATTTTCAACAAACTTTACCATTAAACATATCTAATCTAAATAAGGATTCTAAATATGGTTTTGCATGTATAATCAGAGCATAGAAAAAGAGGTTTCTGGGCAATTCGATATGAAACACAGATTCTGGAATTCAATAGAGATTACTGGCAGTGATGATTTGACTGAGAAGATTAAAATATTTTCTAAACGATTTCTAACAAAACGTATCAGTAATCATATCTACACTGAATGATCTTTCTAGGGATGGTCTTGGATAACCAATTGGACCAGTATAAGAAACATTTCAGGGAAAAAAGAAATGATAGACAGTTTCTGGGCTAAAAACCGGGCAGTGGCAGTGAATCTTTGACTAACAATTCAGGATTATTTCTTTAACCAAAACCAGAAAAACTCACCAGTAACATCATCTACACGAATAGATCTTTCCAACGGTGGGATTTCATGAGTGATCCAATCAGTGGAGGATATGTTTCTGGCAAGGAAACTGCAGGCATGCTGCTGGAATTAAAAACAGGGAGTAGCATGATATGGTGTCTTGCATGTCCAATTCTGGAACTGTATTGCATCAATTAGAAAAATCGGACTCCATAAGATTATTCCTTATCCTCTTAGGATGAAATTCATATAAAGCTATCCCAAATTGGACATCATTTAGTACCCAAAATCCTGAAGAGAAAAATATTGCCAGAGCAGGATTTCTGGGCTAAAGTTGCTGGAAATTTTTGGTTTTTGTGTGATTTCTCTTTCTTACTCAAGTTTTGATGGACGGTTTTGAGTTCTTGAACGGATAAAATGGAGGTAAGGTTTGATACTTTTTGGAACAAGAGAGGGTTGGGAAGAAAGAGATAATGTACCACATATATATAGAGTAGTGATGGGGCTTTATTGTAATTTTCTATTTATTGCTTTAGTCCCCCACAAACATTATGCCTTATCCCACACACCCTACATGAATATATGTTAATACACAAGCCCAATGTACTAATAATAATACATATTCCATCAAGTAATACTCCATTCCTAAGGATAGATAATGGTGACACCAAAATAAACTCCAAAATGTATCGAAGTTAGAATAAGCTCTCGTATATAATAATAGCTCCTTGTTTTCTTAATATTTTCCTGAAAATGATCGAACTGATTACATACAATACTTGAATGCTCGAGGTAGATGCTACGCTGTTGGTTCTCATCCTTTAAAGGCTAAGAGTGAAACAGGAACGTCCATAAATAAAATAAAATAAACCCAGATGATCATTCCATGGCTATTGGGAATGAATTGCCTTCAAATATATATACTACACCAACCCAAGAATATCTTTCAATAGATTATGTTACCATTCAAGGAATTAGTAAAACTCGGGTGTCACACTCTTCCCCCCTTAAAAGAATTTGGTCCCCAAATTCTTACCTGAAAAAAATCGAGTATGGTATCTTCGCATGTACTCTTTAGTCCTCCAAGTCACTAATTCTAACTCCTCGTGGCTTTTCCACATCAGGTCCACTCATGAAATACTTTTGTCTCCAACACTTAAATCTTATGGTTTACGATCCATATTGATTAATCCTTGATGTCATGTCTTGTCCTAGATGAAGCATGTGTTGGTATATCGCGTGCGTCCCGTTTAACTAATTCTTCTTTAATAATGAACATGAAAAAGACAATCCGTTCGAGCGATCTTTATAAAAATTTGAGCTTGTGTGCCCATTTCATCATATGCTTCGCAAAATCAAAGGCATCTTGAATATCACAATTGAACCTTCCTTATTTTAATCTTCTTGACTCTTCCTCTAGATGAAACTCTAAAAAGTCTCGATCATAAACATTTACTTTGATCGCCCTATTTTTTTGGTTGTGTACACAGTTCTCCAGATAGCTTCGCGTTTTCATGTTCTATAGATCATTATTGGATCTTGTTGATTGTGTCTTAGATACCTCTACGTGTAGACCTCATTGAAAGTTTAAATACTTCAATTTTGACATACTGGAGCTCTTTAACAAGATCTGGAAGTCTCTATCTTGGAACCAAGATGTTGATATTCCTCTGCGTCCTTGAAGCTGTAAGTTCTCTCTATTTTGCCCTTTTTCTATCTTCCACTATCATTGTAGGATAATCATCGGAGTAAAATGAAGATCCCCTTGTTATACGATGATTGATGCATTTGTAGTTTTCTTAGAGAGCGCCTCATCTTTGATTTTCTGCTTGCGTTTGGTAAGAAATGAAGGGCCGATATAGCTGTCATTCTCTTTGATAGTTTATTCACTTCGGTCGTGGCTATACACCCGGAAAGGTTGCCGCTAACATTCTTTGTCTCTTCCTCCTGGTTCATAATCCATATGCTTATTCACTCGAGCCAGTACCAATGTTACCAACTATAAAATGACTAATGGTGTTTTCAATTGGTTCGCCGACATAGGTTGATACTTGAGTGTAAGGGTAAGGTTTATTAGAATAACATAAAACAATTGAAGAGGTAACTAACTCAAATGATGGAGGAACTTGAATTTTATTTCAATTGTTGTACATGAATTAGCTACAAGATTAATTGAGGCAATAAAGAAATGGCAATTAGAGATGAGTAATTGGACTAATCAACAATAGATTTAAGAAGACGAGAATGTGGAAGTCTTCAAATGCTAAAGTATAGAAATCCACGATGAAGGAGCTTATTGAATGAAACAAATACAAGCATCCCATGGAATCTTATAGCGAACCAAAGAATAATATGTAGGCCAAAAGGGTATTGTAACTAAATTATAGTTATGAATAATATCATGTAGACCTAATTGTTAGAGTTAGTGCCCGGCGCACCAGTTATTGGGCGCCATTCTATGTAATAATAACTCCAGAGCTGAACAATCGTTTTCTTATAAACAAAGTCAATCTCTTTATATGTGTGGCATGTCTTTATTCTTAAATTAGTTTTTACTTTGGCTTAGAATAAAGTCCCGAAGGATCACACATAGCTATGGGACACCATTGCACGTTGGGTGTGGCAATGATGGACTATGTCTCGAAGGCTGTGATCTTTAAACATTGTTCCAAGTCGTAAAAGGGTTCATCGAGATAAAGGGATATCGATGTAAACCAGAAGACTTGCTCATATGATGCATACTCTGGGAGAAGTGTATCTCGTTCCATAGATACTGGCACGGTGAAAGCCAATGCATATATGAGGGTTGCCATTGTGGTAATGGGCGAACTGAACAACCCCGTGGAAGTTCCTAAAATGGATTCCTAGTCGAATGTGGAACTTCCAGTGGTCGTGTAGTATAAGAGTAATCCTTATGGACCTAAGATTCCATTGGATGTCTTATGCGTAACCGCACATGTTCTTGATTTGTTACATGATCACTTTAGATGATCGGATATGGGCAAACTCAGACATGCACGTCTTACGTAGTCAGGCAATTGAGAATCGAATGGAATCAATCTCTGACGTTAGCCAGTCAGTTAATCTCCTATGGTTACATAGTGAATCGACTTAAGGAATCTTCGGCCGAAGTATGATATCTAAAGAGGCGCAGGGTTTCCTCATTTAGATAGGTGAAGTCGATTTCACATAACATGGGAAACATAGGATTGAATTAATAGAGCTTCGACCTTAGCCACTGCTCTAGATTCAATCGGGAGATTAGATAGAGGGATCTTACTTATGCGAGGATCAAGATCACAAAAGCGTATCTTTCCTTTCATTTTATCTAGGTTTTCGGGACCCTATGCTAGGTGGGCAACTGCGATTTGTAAGTGCCGAGAATTAGCTTGGTGACTAATTCGAGGCTTGATTAAATCAAAGGATTGATTTAATCTAGTACTTTCCATTTTTGGAAGGTACACTAGCACTGTGGGAAGGTGTACTAAACTACTAGATAGAAACAAGCCTAAGGGGTCACACACTAACTCGAGAGAGTCACTGCTTGAATAGATGTGATTAATCAATTTCGAGGAAATTGAGAGAATTGGGAAAGTGTAGTACTTTTCTAATATGGAATATAAATTAATTGAAGGATTCAATTAATTTTACTCTTTTAATTAATCTTGTAGAACTAATTAAATTAATGGACCTAGTAGAGTCCAAGTATTTTATTTAATTGGGTGGAGCCCAAGTTAAATAAATAAATGTTAGAATTAATTGGTTGGATTTAATTTGACTTGTATTTAATTGATGGGTTGTGCCTATAAGTAAATTGAAAAGTCAAAATTGAACCCTAGAGTCTAATTGAATGTGTTGACCGATTTCTTGAGTGAAAATAAGGGAAGGGGGCGATTTTTTACCATATGGTGGAGGAGGAAAAGAGTTTTCCCTTCTCCAAGTCTTTATAGGATAAGGATTACTAGAGAGTTTAGGAGAAAGGAAGTTTCCTTTTCCTAATTGGACTCTAGGTAATCTTCACCTATAAATAAGAGATGAAGGAGACTAAAATTGATGATGATTTTTTCTAGAAAAATTCACCCCTCCCTAGCTACTAAAATCGGCCACTTTTTCTCCCACTTCCAACAAGACGTCATTCTATTCATGTGTTGAATTAAATTACTTAGAAAATATTCCTACCCTTCATACAATCAAGCCTATGTTAAGCTTAGAATCATTTTGTTGTCTAGCACGCAAGGCAGACGATTGGTGACTTGAACGAGGTGTGGATACATCTTAGAAGTGCGACGCTTGGAGCACTCTAAATCGGGAGATACGAAAAAACGACGGGCAATTTCTCACCCAAGGGAAATTGTGTGGATTTTCACCACAAGGTTGCTGGGATCCAAAGTTCGAGGTGAAACGAAATTTTCGAAAGGTATAATTTCGTTTACCTTCTTATCAAATTCGATCGAACCAATTCCATATTCCTGTTTTCGGGTGGTTGTACGTTTACTTTTGTAAAATTTTAATTTCCTCTGCCACGAGCCACCCGAGGGAATGAGTCAACCCAACAGTGTTATCAGAGCCATGGTTTGACTCGATCGATTTTTTTTTGTGATTATGCATGTTTGTTTTTACATTTTAATTGTAAAATCGAAAACATGATAATCAATATATTCATTGTTAAACTAGGATTGATTTTGATTTGGGATGTTGTTTGATTTTTATGATTTTAATGTTTAAAAGTCATTAGTTTTAAAAATCATGAAATCTGAAATTTGGGTATATGGTTGTTTTCGTAACTTTTGATTTAGTTTTATGAAATCATCTTTGGTGGGGTGTTGCGAGATGGTTAGACCAAAGGTTTAACCATCAAGTAATAAAACTCAGACCATAGGAGAATTCAGATTCGTTAATCAAAACTCGAAAGAATCACAAACGCGCGAAAAACTGATTTGAAAAATTGCGAACAGCAACAGCCGCTGCACTGCATGCCCAGGTGTGGGGTAACCCACGCCCAGGCACGCATATGACCATGCCCAGGCGTGGGTCAGACCACACCCAGGCGTGGTGAACAGAAAGTTAAAACAAAAAAAAGCAATTTTTTTTTCCTTTCTTCGTACTTTTTGGAGGTGGGTGACCCAAAAACCTTACCTATGATGTTTTTTTTTGACTTATTAACTCTGAGAAAGGTTTTATAAATCGATATTGAACTTATCCCAATGATATTTGCAATCTAGTTTGAACGATGAATGGGTAAAATTTTCTTTATCGCATGTATGTTTGTTGTTTGGCATGTTTATGTGATAAGGGGATGAACCATGAGCCTAGTCATAGTGTTGGTTTTCAATGTATGTAATTATTCTAGAGTTGTAAATAATAGCCGGTTTGGCTCTTTACTTTTCCGCATAGTAGATTAGTAGTTTTTAAATATCCTATGTAATCGAAGACGGAGCAAGGAGATGGAGCCGGGACTTAAAGACTTGTATGCTGAGGTGATACCATTGTAATAGTCTAGGTTGTTTTTTGTTTTACTTTCTAGAATGTCCAAACCCACTTTGGCTTGAGTGGGTTTACTAGGTTAGGGCTCGAGGTGGTTCATCCTCAATTTTACCGCTTTGTGGATGTTTTATTTATCTGTCTATGATGATTATGTGATGTAATGCATGCATAGGATAGATAACTAAAACAAAATAATTAAATCTGATGAGACCCCCCAAATAAGCATGTTATAATTCCCTCCTGTGAAAATATAAGAATGGAATTCCCTCATGTGATGTAATGCATGCATAGGCTTTTGTGATTATAAGAATGGAATTCTATTATCATACCTTCCATCATAAGTATTCACCATGTGAAACGCCGCTAAAGGTTCAATCCTTTTGCTCAGAAAATGGGATGGATTGGATCCGAGGTAGGCTGTGAGTGTTTACTAAGCACTACGGTGCCCCTTGGAAATCGGATGGTTTCATTGCTTTGCTCAGAAAATGGGGGCAATGGAATTGATGGTTATACATGGGATATTTGATGGGTCGAGCCTAACATCGTCCCTCATGTGTTAGCTCAGAAAATGGGGCACATGTGGGAGATGAGAAAAACCATCTTGAGAACTATCTAGAAAGATAGAAGGCCCGGTAAGGCTACTATTCAAAATCATCATGTGTTAGCTCAGAAAATGGGGCATATGATGAAGTGAGAATAGATCTCAGGCCCACTAAAGAGACTAACGTTTCTTCGAATCATATCAAGAGGGTGGTGTGATTTGAGAAAAATAGTGGGATACTTATACAATTAAAGACCAAATTGTATAAGGACTTTATTTTGAAAATCCGTTATTGATTGTCTGTTATGCATTTTTGTAGATAAACGAAAATGACCAATAATCCTTTCAAAATCCTAATTGAAACCAACAAACTGACTGGACCAAACTTTGAGGATTGGCTTCGTAACCTTCAGATTATCCTTTCGTCTGAAAGAAGACAATATGTGCTTGATATACTGGTGCAAAATTAGCCGGAAGGGGATTCATCTGATGATGAAAAGTTCCAGTTGTACGATGTCTCATGTTGCCTCTATGAGCAACGAGTTGCAGAGATAACATGAGACGATCGAGAATGCTGCGTCGATCCTCCTTCATTTGCAAGAGCTGTATGGCACTAGAACTAGGCGAGAAAGATATGCAATCTCCAAGGAGCTCTTCAAAGCTCGAATGACTGAAAACTTTGATGCAAGTGCGCACGTACTTAAAATGATCGGGCTGATTGAAAAATTAGCTGGTCTAGGCGTGGCATTTGACAATGAGCTTTCTGTGGACTTGGTCCTACAGTCATTGCCTAACTCTTATGATCAATTTGTGGTCAATTTCAACATGAACCAACTTGAAACAAAGCTTCCTCAGCTGTTGAACATGTTGAAGACTGCTGAAAGCACCATCAAGAAGGATAAACCGGTGTTTCTTATGAATTCCTCTTCAAAAGCCAAGAAGGGCAACAAGAAGAAGAACAAGACTAAGAAGCTGAAAGGTAATGGTGGTGTGAAAAAGGGTAAGAAGTCCAAGTCTAAAAAGTCTGATGAGTGCTTCAAATGTCGAACAGTTGGGCACTGGAAAAGGAACTGCAAAGAGCCTCTGGCTCAAGGTATGTTCTTTGTTGAAGTTAACTTTACTGTTAACAATACTTCTTGGGTTCTTGACACTGGATGCGGTGTTCATCTCTGTAATGATTTGCAGGTGATGAGAAGAACAAATGAGCTAAGTAGAGGAGACATGACCCTGCGGATGGGGAATGGAGCATTGGTTGCTGCCAAAGCCGTGGGGACGATCTACTTAGAGTTAGGAGATAGAAAATTAGTTTTACATTCTGTTTATTTTGTTCCTGAAATAATAAGAAACATTATCTCGATTCCGGTTTTGGATAGAGAAGGATATTGTTTTGAGATTCGTAATAAAAGTTTGCTTTTGTTTTATGAATTGTCTCTTATTATGGAATCGAAAATGAAGGATGGAATGTATACAATATCCCCAATAATTTCCAATCTCAATATTCAACAAAGTAACAAACGTAAACAAGATAATCAAGTAAACGCACAAATGTGGCACGAAAGACTTAGACATATTTCCAAAGAAAGAATTTGAACATTGGCAAGACATTTAGATATCAATGACTTAGATGAATTGTCAAGTTGCGAATCATGTCTAAAAGGAAAAATGATCAAGTTACCATTTTCGGGGAAAGCGGAACGAGCCACAAAACCATTGGACTTGGTCCATACGGACGTGTGCGGGCCAATGAGTGTGAGCACTCAAGGTGGCCAAAGCTACTTCATAACTTTTACCTATGATTATTCACGGTATGGTTATTTATATCTTATGAGATATAAATCTGAATCCTTTGAGAAGTTTAAGGAGTTCAGAAATGAAGTAGAAAAGCAACTTGGTAGAAGTATTAAGGCTCTTCGATCGAATCGAGGAGGTGAATACTTGTCTACTGAGTTTCTTGATTATCTTAGAGAGAATGGAATTCTCTCACAGTGGACACCGCCCGACACACCTCAACATAACAGGGTAGCCGAGCGAAGGAATCGAACATTGCTAGATATGGTTCGATCCATGATGTGTTTTACTAAAGTTCCTAAGTCCATGTGGGGCTATGCTCTTGAAACGGCTGTCTATCTGTTGAATAGATCACCTAGCAAGATGGTGCCCAATACCCCATACGAAAGTTGGTGTGGAAAGACGCCCTCATACAATCATTTGAGAATATGGGGGTGTCCAGCTTATGTAAAGCATTTAGTGGGAGACAAATTGGACCCCAAGTCCTCTTTGTGCTATTTTGGAGGATATCCAAAGGAAACTGTTGGATATTACTTCTATAGCCCAACGGAACAAAAGGTTATTGTTTCAAGAAATGCCAATTTCTTAAAGAGGGGTCACCTTCTAGATAGAAAAGGCGAGGTTGTAGAACTTGATGAGGTCCATGAGAATAGATCAAGTCAAGAGATACAAATTAGCCCACCCGACACCAACGAGGCTACATCAGTGGCACCCACCGAAAACACACAACCTTTGAGGAGATCAACAAGGATCCCAAAGGAGCCTGAAAGATGGCTAGCCCTATTGCAAGAGGAGGGTACTCAAGATCCTCCTCTAGACTCTGATCAGAAAAGTTTTAAGAGTGCAATGTCTGACATTGATTCGAGAAATTGGCTAGAGGCCATGACATCCAAAATGGACTCCATGTACTCCAACAAGGTTTGGACCTTGGTTGACCCACCCGAGGGCATCAAGCCCATTGGCTGTAAGTGGGTCTACAAGCCAAAGGTTGGAGTCGATGGAGAGGTAGTAACCTATAAGGCTCATCTCGTGGCGAAAGGATTTACTCAAAGATAAGGGATTGACTATGAGGAAACCTTCTCGCCAGTGGTCATGCTGAAATCCATTAGGATTGTGCTGGCTATATCTGTATATTTTGATTATGAAATATGGCAGATGGATGTAAAGACTGCATTTCTCAATGGAGAAATTGAGGAAGAGATTTACATGCAACAGCCAGAGGGCTTTACATCCAAAGGGAGCGAACACAAAGTGTGTAAACTCCAAAGGTCCATCTATGGACTTAAACAAGCTTCTTGAAGTTGGAATAAACATTTTGACACTGTCATACAAGAGTATGGATACGTTCAAAATGTTGAAGAGGCATGTGTGTATAAGAAAGTCAGTGGGAGCGCAGTCACGTTCATCATACTTTATGTCGATGACATCCTACCAATTGGAAATGTTGTAGGGATGATGCAGTCAACTAAAGTATGGCTCTCAAATAAATTCTCCATGAAAAATATGGGAGAGGCGTTCTACATACTCGGTATGAAGATCTATAGAGATAGATCGAGTAGGATGCTAGGTCTTTCCCAATCTGTATATATCGATCACATACTCAAAAGATTTGAGATGGAAGAGTCCAAGAAGGGATTCTTGCCAATGGGACATGGTATCACACTTTCCAAGTCTATGTGCCCAAAGACTGAGGAGGAAAGAGTGAGAATGTCCAAAACTCCCTATGCTTCTGCGATAGGTAGTATCATGTATGCGATGATATGCACAATACCCAATGTAGCCTATGCATTGAGTGTGTGCAGTCGATATCAAGCGAATCCAGGCATGGCACACTGGAGTTCGGTGAAAACAATCCTTAAGTATCTAAGGAGAACTAAGGACTTGTTCTTGATATACGGACGAGGAGAATTGGAATTAGAGGGGTTAACTGATTCGAGTCTCCAATCCGACAAGGATGACTCGAAGTCGGTCTCTGGGTTTGTTTTTCTGCTTAATGGCAGAGCGGTTAGCTGGAAGAGTTCCAAGCAAGCAACCATAGCCGACTCCACCACTGAAGCAGAAATTATTGCAGCAAATGAGGCTGCAAAAGAAGCTGTTTGGATGAGGAACTTCATCTAAGAATTGGGTGTCGTTCAATCCGTTGGGGATCCAGTAACGGTCTACTGTGATAATAACGGAGCTATTGCGCAAGCAAAAGAGCCGAGGTCTCATTAGAAATCCAAATATGTTCTGAGAAAATTCCGATTGATACGAGAAATCATTGAAAGAGGCGACGTGCGAATGGAGCGCGTGGACACATCGGACAAAATAGCGGACCCACTCACCAAAACCTTTAGCCAAAAAGTATTTGAAGGACATCTGGGAAGAATGGGCCACAAGTACATGGATAATTGGTGCTAGGGCAAGTGGGAGATTGTTAGAGTTAGTGCCCGGCGCACCAATTATTGGGCGCCATTCTATGTAATAGTAACTCTAGAGCTGAACAAACATCGTTT
>WHWC01000149.1:0-108985 GCA_019426215.1 Buddleja alternifolia | reverse complement strand
GGTTCAAAATGTTGTGGTTGAAGATTAGTGAGATGATCTAAAAAATTACTAGGAGTGGATCAATTAAGTTGTTTTGGGACAATAGTCTGTATTAACATTGTCATAATCCGGTGCAACACGATAGGAAAAACATGTTGAGGTTAGGTAGATCGCACTTCATCAAAGAGAAGCTGGAGGCAGGGTTGATTTGTATCCCTTACGTACCATCAGAAAATCAGCTGGCAGATGTGCTTACCAAAGGGTTAGCTTCAAGAAAGTTCGATGAGCTTGTATGCAAGCTGGGAATGAAAGATATCCATTCACCAGCTTGAGGGGGAGTGTTAAAGATTCCATAAATATCCTGATCTAGGAATCATTTATGATTCTAAGACAGATTTCAGCCCCACTTAACTTGATTTGTTTCCTACTTTAGATAAGTTGATCTTGTGAATATATTGTTTCCTTTTCTTTTATATATACTTTCCCTAGTATAGAAATCTGTAACTACTACAAATAGGGTTGTATCTTTACGTTTATTAAATAAGAAAAACTCTTCTTCTCAAATACTTCCTGCACACATGCTTCTCAAATACTTTCTGCACAAAAAGTATACAGAAAAACAAGAAGCAAAAAAGAAAACCCAAGATTCCTTGGTAGAATTTTTTTGGCATTAAAACACCATAGCCGGATTGCATCATGGTCACAAGAAAGATCAGGAAACCTTTTAGTACTACTTTGAATTGCTTAGGAATCTTGATGATTACATGTCTTTATAGACCTCAAGATATATGCTACTTCAAGTGGGGTTACTCTTTTATATGGAAAAGGATAATCTAATCCTAATAAGATTCAACTTAGGTCCTTCGGACTCCGAAAGCATAAAGGAATTGAAATGGGGGCTCTCTGACCTAATTATAGAAACTATTTATGATTAAACTTAAAATAAAATGACAAGAAAACCAAAAGCTAATTGAGCTGACATTGTCTTTGAAAGAACTTGCAACTCTGCAAGCTAATCCTATAAATTTACTTTTCTTTGATCCCTTTAGTATCTGCACCACTTTTCGAAATTTCTTGAGATTATATAAGATCCAAAGTTTCTGAAGATGCTTCTAGATTAAGTACCCTGGGAGATGAGGTTCAGGATAATTGCGACACGTTAGTATAAAACTAACTAGGGATTTGGTTCAAGCAAAAAGTAATGTGAAACTGTGTGCTAAGCCTAACTGTGTGGGTTAGTCTTCATCTTAAAGCATCTCTAAAACTAACAATTAAGCTGCAAAATACTTTAGTTTCATTTGTAACATTGGAGTTCTGGGAGGGGAAGGAGAGAGACGCAAAGAGAGGATACTGTGTGCGAGGCGAGGACGGGAGGGCGGAAGTGACATGGAAGGGAGAGGTCACTGTAGGAAGAGAGGGCGAATGGGAGAGAGAGGGAGCGAATTAGCGGCATGAGGGAGGGAGTCGACAACAACAGTGGTTAGGTGGATGGGACTAGAGAGAGGGGGCGGGGGGAAGGGATCGGGATCGGAGATGGTTGAGGTACCAATGAGGATTGTCGTGGAGAGTGAGAAACAGCTGATTTAGAGTTTCAACGGACCGAGTTTCTATAAGTTGAGAGTCCGAACAAACTGAATTGGATCATAATTCCATGAACCCGATTAGTATATCCAAATACATCATGTATAGGTGGGGCAAAACTTTTATTTGAATTTAAGTATTTTGAGGTTTTCAAGGCAGTGAAATTCTTAATCAAGGATAGTGCACTTGTATCTCTTCAGCTATAAGAATACAAAATGCACAGTACACTTTTATTACCAAGATAGCCAAGGACGGAAGTGACTTAACAAAATGAAAATTTCATAAAGTTTAATCTTATAGAAGTCGAGGGTAAAACTGACACTCTACTACTTTCCATTGAGTTTTTTAGTGGAGGAAAGACTTTTGTAGTTGAAAGATTTCAAGGGGAGTCGGTAATTGAGCAAGTTTGGAGGGGAGGTAAATGTAATTAACCCTAAACTTTATAGCCGGAGATTCATCTGTTGAGTCCAGCATTGGTCATAGGAGAGACATGGATTGGTTATAAGTGTTGATGCTTTGTGTTTCTACATACCTGAGTTAATTATTTTTCCGTCGAAGCCAGGATGAGTGAGTATTTGCTAGTAGAGTCTGTTGGATTGGTTTCTCGCCTGTGGCCCCCTCAAGAGGGCAAAATATATTGCTCAATCTCATTGGATAATAAGGCAACCAATGCGTACAACGCAAGTCATGCTTGTGCTTCACTCAATCTAACATTTATTTAGACAAGGCCATCTCTGGACACATATGTTGTTATCTCTGGACACATATGTTTAACAACTTGTTGAGAAAGGAAGTTCAAAGACTAATGTTGCATTTGGTTTTATGAGGAGCAGAGAAGAGGTTGGGAAATGAAACTTTTTTTAATTCCTCGTTTAGGAGAAGGGTTTAAGTATCCCGTTTATTTTCCCTGGCATTTAGAGGGAGAGGGGAATGGGAGAAAATGTTAAACCCTTCTCTCTATTTGTTATAATAGAAAGGAAGGGGAATGAAACACAGTTTCGTATTTAATTTTTTTTCCAACTTCTTGAGATTAGGAAGGATAGAAAATAGTTAATGGTAAGAGATCCTTGCCTCTTCTTTCTCCTCAAATGGGTCTTTGCTTCCACAAACGAAAGACATGTTTGCACCCCTACGCCTAACCCCTCTCCTCTAATCTCTCCTTGAAACTCTCAAACAGACATATATTAAGAGAAAAGAGAGGAGGTTTTGGTACCAGGGTGTGGGGGTGTTGGGTGGAAGACAATCGCTATCTAAGAAAATCAAACTACCGATCTAGTTACCCATTGGTTTGAATATATTAAATGTGATTCATACTTCATAAGTTACGAGTTTTACTTTTTGATGATTTATGATTTTACATTTTGGTAATGAACATTATTATTCAATTAGCGCATGACGCTAATTCTGCACGGCATTTACAGATTCGATCCTCCTGCAATTCCTAAGGATTTTGTTCCCCATCACAAGTTTCCTGCTCCTCTTGTAGACAATGACAAGAATCTGAAAACCCTCCTCCTGAGGTCCCTCCTCCAGAAGATAACAATCTTAAAGTCTTGATTGAAGGCGTGGCAACTTTAGTAGCTCGTTGTGGGAAATTATTTGAGGATCTCTCTAGGGAGAAGAATCAGTCGAACCCATTATTTGCATTCCTTAATCGAGGAATTGGTTCTGATTTTTATGCAAGAAAACTGGGGAAGAGCGCCAAAAACGTGGTGTACAAACCAAACTGTGGGATAGGAGAAAGCCTCAGAATTCAGAAAATATGACTGCCGAAGCACGTGGGAAAATGTTAGGTGAAAAAGCTTTGGATAGAAGCTCAGAAGATTCAAGCTCTGTGGTTTCTTCTGCTGGTTCCGTTAATGTCCAAATTAAACTTTCAGATACATTCACCAAACCTGCATCAGTTGTAAGTGGTGTAAACATTTTCGGT
Source organism: Buddleja alternifolia (assembly GCA_019426215.1). Lineage (NCBI taxonomy): Eukaryota > Viridiplantae > Streptophyta > Magnoliopsida > Lamiales > Scrophulariaceae > Buddleja > Buddleja alternifolia. Next base: position 105,495 of record WHWC01000149.1, on the reverse strand, counting down.
GCAAACCAAACTTTTCTGTAAAACACTGTGACATCTTCTGTTATACACATTAATGTTCCCCTTATGTGCAAAAGTACGGTTTTAACTTGTAACAGGTTGTAACAGGGAGAGAGACTTTCCAGTTTTCTCTCTATCTCACAAACTTTTCTCTCCCCAATTCTCAATCACTATAACATCTGTTTGTGTAACTGGATTGTTATGGTGATTTGTAAGAAGATTGTACATCAATCATCATTAGTATGTATAAGTGTTTTCTTAGATGAAATTTTGACAATCTGATATGACCATCTTTTTATTTGTTCTAAATTCTAATAGGATGAACTGCCGGATATTAGAAAACCTTTTCAAGAAGACCCTGTGAAGCAAAAAGATTTGAACAGTTTTTGAAGGAGAAGTATGAAGGAGGTCTTCGCACTAAAGATTCTGGCGGCTCCAGTAACATGTCTGAAGCTGCTCGTGCTCGTGAAAGATTAGAATTGATGCTGCAGCTGAGGCCATACAGTTAGCAAATTCAGGTAAGAAAGCAAAGCCGCCAGTCAGTGCTTGCTGAGTTGTCTGCCAGTGCAGGATTACAGTTTACTTCTGGTGGAATAGAGGTATAGTTAGTGCATTGTCATTCTTTCTTCTTCCTCTTTTATTATTATTATTTTTCAAAATAATCTTGAATTTTCACTCACTGATTATGAACATGAATTGTGGTGTGCAGAAAGATAAAAAAGTTCAACAAGATGACGAATTGTTAACTAAGGCAATGTATCCAAAACGGGAGGAGTTTCAGTGGCGACCCGCACCTATTTTATGCAAGCGTTTTGATTTGGTTGATCCTTACATGGGCAAGGTAGTCTGTCTCTTCAAGGGTTCAAATTACTGTTATCGTCTGTTTTCTTCATTTCATTGTGATTGTCGGCCTGTGTGATATCAGTTGTGTGACATCAGTTGCTCTTTTGGTAGGGCTCACTGCAGGCAAAATTTAGTGTTGAGCTTCTGTGTAGTTTAATTATTTAAGTTGTAGCGATGCTGGATAGTTTCTTTCTTTTGTTATCACTAGCTCAGTTGTCAAATTTATTTGTACCATCAGTTTCATGGATGACTATAATTTGAGTGTGGTAGGCATTGGTCTTGCCATTTAATGTTATGAATCACACAAGCTTCAGATTAAGTATGCATCTGAAGTAAAATAGTTTGAGATTTATGTTAACTTGTTTCTTCAGTCTCAAATCTGAACATAGGACTGGCTTTTGCCAATGGGTAAAACCACCAGAGTGGGAACACTCGTGAAATAGTCAAGAAATTGTTAGATATAAATGATATATTGATATGATGTATAATCCAAGAAATTCTTTTTTGCCCTCTGGTTGAGCAATAACACTTAAGTACTTGCAACACTTTGTCCCTCTTTATTAATGATTTTGCACCTATGAGATTATTATCTAAAATACGATCTGATTCCTACAATAAATTTGATAGATGATGTTTGATTCTGATTATTGACATAATGACGACTAGAAAACCTATAATGCCTGATAATAAAGAAGGCTTGGTTCTATTGTGAAGGCAGTAGTCTGTGTTAGTATCCTCTAAACTGACAGTAAATGAAAATATTGGCATTTCGAGTAATCACAATGTAGAATATTAAATGAATTAAAAGAGTGAAATTGAATTAGCATATGGTTCATGACCCGTCGCTCATACTTGTTTGAATTTGAAGAATATGAATAAAAAATTGGTCTTTCCGTTAATTCATTATTTTGTAACTATTTTTCTGGTTTGCCTTGAATTCTATGTGTTTTTTGCTTTCTTTTCCTGTTTGTTCTGTTCGAGTACATAGATGCATACAAAATGCTGCTTTTGAAAATATCACATCTATACCATCGAATTCTGGCTTTTCTAAATGGCTCCTAGTGTTTGAAGAATATAACTGTTTGCGTATTCCCGGTTGCAGCCACCTCCTGCTCCACGTATGAGAAGCAAAATGGATTCTTTAATCTTCAAGCCAGATTCCATCAAGAATTCAAATGTGGAAGAGAATGTTGCGAAGGGACAGAGCTCATCTCTGGCTCCTCAAGTGCATAACGGGAAGAAAGGCAGCGAACCAACCGAGAAGGAACTTGAGAATGAGTTGGAAGTTGAAAATGTCGAGAGGCCCGTCGATCTATACAAAGTACATTCATTCTCCCTTTGTATATATTCTATTTTCCTTGCATGTCGATGAAAAATTACACCTAGGCTAGTTGTTTTCACCAAACGAGATGCCACGTTAGTGTGGCCCCACACTGTGCTCACATGGCATGATCTCACCGGTTAGTGTGAAAGCACCTGGTGCAGGCAAGTGTTTTCTTGTGTTGATGGATTTTTCATTTTCTGTGTTGAGAATACGTTCCATTTGTGACTCGGGCTAGGTTACTTATTGATACTCGTCAATTTTATGTATTTTTGATCAATTTGATACTCGTTTATTTGCAGGCCATCTTTTCTGATGATTCAGATGATGAAGAGGCAGAAAATAATCTTTCCAATAAAGTGGAGGATCCTCAAAAGAAGGCTGAAGCTGCAAACACAAGTCTAAACCGTTTAATAGCTGGGGACTTCTTAGAATCATTGGGAAAAGAATTAGGTCTAGAGGTTCCTCCTGATTTGCCAGTTTTAGAAATAAAAAAGGTGCAACAGTTGTTCAGAAGGAAACTGTTGATGTGGACAACCGAAATGATGGAAAAGACAGGTCAGATACTCGAAATGTCATTATTGGAAGTTCTATAAATGGAAAAAACAACAGAAATTATCAAGATGATGGTAAATTTTTTGACACTCACGTGCGGAAAGAAGGTAGTAAATTGCAGATAGAGGTTCATTAGGAGATGATAGTAAAGAAGTAGCAGTTCATCAGAAGACGAAAGGAGCAGAAAACGGTCAAGACGTCATAGACATAGAAGCAGGAAAAGAAGCAGCAGTTCAGATAGTGAGAAATCTTATGACTCTGATGATTATAGGTCCAAAAGAAAAGATAAGGAAACGTCCCGGGAAAAGAGTAGCAGCAGAAAGCATTCAAAGCACCGTAAACACAGAAGAAAGGATTTCTGGTAAAGAACATGAAAATCGCAAAAGAAGGAAAAGTAAATATGATGCGTGAAGAGAAATTATAAGGAAAAACGTGTTCTATTTGGCTCTAAGACTTCCCTCCCTGGATATCTATATGTAACTTTTAAATCTGGCTAGGAAATTTGGTGTATAATGGTGTGGATGCTTTGATCATCCGAATATTTCATTGATTTTTGTTTTTATTTCAGTTATGAATTTACCTATTAAAAGGCGAGGGAAAAGCTTGTCTGTCTGTATCTGTACTTTTGCCCTTGTTGAGCATGGTAGAGTAATGACTGAATTAGACATTTTTCTTTTTCAGTGTAATTTTAGTCCGCGCATTTCTTACTACTACTTTGGCTATGAGACATTAAGACTTTCATTATGTTGTATTCCTTTCTTACTCAATTTTTAATCGAGTTTTCCTTTTAACCCCACCCACAAAAAAAAAAAAAAAACATATTAAAAGTAAATCATATGCAAAATCCCCAATTTTTAGAATTTTCTGGTGCTGGATGACAGAAATTACCACTCCGAGGACTGAAATTGACACAGTCGAAAGATGTTGGATTTAATTGCAAGTTGAAAAAGATATTCTCCCAAAATTGTCACCCTCTAATATCTAGAATCAAAATTGTAATTTTCCCCATAGCTTAGCCAAACATTTAAAGGAAGACATTTAGGGTTCTTTTATGTCGCCTATATTGTGCTGTGAACTTTGTATTTTCTGATATTATGAGAACAGAAGTTTTAACATTTCACTTGAAAGAAAAAAAAAATAACACATTGACCACATCAATACAAGTCTAGCTAACACATTCATGAAAAGTTCACTCTGCAACTAAAGAATTATTCCAAGCATCAAATATTTGAAATACCAAATTCTAGTAACAGATTAATAATCAGATGAGATTGGGAACCACATCCAATAGCTTGGAGAGCGATTTCTATTGCAACGAAGCAAGAATCCTCGACAATGAAACCTTTATTACGGTCATCAATATCAGCAAGCGGCATGAACTCTGCGCAGCCCTCACTCGTCATAGATGAGGAGAACCAGCACGAACCTGCAACAAATAAAATTTTCATCTAGCACAACATATAATCTGAGCAAAATATTAATTGATTTGAACATATATTGTAGCAGAGGAATAGCTTTTAAACAAGTTAAAGAAGTACATCATAACACAATATATAGTGGAATTCAGATCAATAATTTCAATTTGACGTTTCAACTCACATCCACTTAAGAGAAACATGCCAATTACATATATTTATTCCATTTGTAATATATAATATAAGATGAGATACCAAACTTGAATACCGATGAAAAATATTTTGTACAACTTACTTGTTAGTTTGCAGTGTTGATCATGGTTTCGTTTCCAATGCAATGCAATAATTAGCCAAAACCTTCTGATTGGGAGCATATATATTGGAATTAACATAACACTAATAGATAGATGCGAAACGTCCCACTCCTCGTCCATATTTCCTACATTTACCAAGAAATATACAATAAAACAGAGGATGAAAACATACAAGTAATTACTAAAGGCACAAATTACAACTAATAATCTTGATAATATGATACCAGGTATAATCTCCAACAACAAATTCGTCGGAAGTCCAAAGATCTTCCAGTTTGGAGAACTCACAAATCTTTCAACCACGCGTATACGGCTCTGTGACTCTCAGCAACGACAAACTTTCAAAAAGCGGTTGGCTTTTAATAGGAGAAACTCGACCCCAAAAATGCAGTTGTCGTTAACAATTTATCTGTTCGATGGATCAGTTAAAAGTTTCTTAGAATAAGTTTCAAAAAGCCCTGTTTTTGGCCTCATCGCAAGAAAAACCGTCGTTCTTCCTATATATCCAAGTTGAAGTTTTCAGTAGTAAGTGATCTAATATATGAAAATATGAACATTAATTTATTTTTTGTTCAAGTAAGAATTGATAATACCTTGTGTAGCAAGATAATTGCCAGAAATGTGGTTAAATAAGAATAACTGAATAACCTGAATATAGCATTCACCTCCCACTTTGAAGCCATATCACTTGTATTTGCCAACCTGGAGCCAAGTACACAGTGTTAGAATAATAATAGAGTAGGAGTCTTTATTATTCCCTCAGTTCTTTATTTCCTTAGTTGTTTATTTCCTTATGTCTCTCACATTGTATTTTATATAAACTCTTCTATTGTCATTAATAAAGTCAAGGGGGATATTACCTTAACATGTTATCGGCCTAAACACATTCTAGGGATCTTAATTTCTTCATAGGCAGCCGCCCCTGTTTTCTATTTATCTTGCTACGTGTTCTCGATTTTCTCCATCTCTCATGTCTCAAATAACCAACTCCTCTGCCACTCCAACCGCTACCCATGAACCCCAAACTATCGGCCTCAAGCCAGCCCACTCCTGTCTGGGCTGTTCCACCACCTGGCCCGCAACAACAACACCTCTCCAATTTGCAATCTGGTGCATCCGGGCCACCTACACCAACACATCAACAATCAGCTTTCATCTCCACCGATCTCTCCTCGCTCTATCAGACAATGACACTCAATCAATCAGACGATCATTGGTATATGGATACCAGGGCAAGCACACACATGTCCTCTACCCAAGGTAAATTATTTAATATTGCCCCTAGTTCTAATTCAAATTCAATGGTGGTTGGTAATGGTGCTGTACTACCTGTTATCTCTATTAGTCAATCCCAAATACATAATCCTCGTTCCCTTTCTTGAATAATGTTTTCTCGCTCCATCATTAGTTAAAAATCTTGTGTCTGCTCGTAAATTCACTTGTGATAATTGTTGCTCTCTCGAATTGTTCCTTTTGGTTTTTTCTATTAAGGACCTTAGGACCGGCTCAGTGATTCTTCTGCGTGACAGTGACGGCGATCTCTATCCATTTTTGATTTTTCACCTCTCTGAGCACCTTCCATTCTCCCCTCCTCCACATGGCATGGACGCTCGTCATCCCGGAGTTTCTATTTTTAAGTTTTTATCTCGTAGGAATTTTATTAATTGTAATAAGGATTTTTCTAGAAACCTTTGTCATGCGTGTCAGCTTGGTAAACATAAGCGTTTTTTTTTTTAGTTCTCTTAGTCTAGTACTGCATTATTTGATATTATCCACTCGGACCTTTGGACATCGCCGATTCCAAGTTTAGGTGGTTTTCGTTATTATATTATTTTTTTGGATGATTTTTCGCATTTTTATGGATTCCCTTACGAAATAAGTCTGATGTTTTTCAAATATTTGTGGATAATTACTCTTATGTTAGTACTCAATTTAATTTTAAAATTAAAACCTTTCGATGTGATCATGGTGGTGAATTTGACAATAAAAAGTTTCATGGTTTTTTTGCTCAAAATGGCTTAGTTTTTGGCTTCTCTTGTTCTCACACTTCACAACAAAACAGTAAAGAGAGCGAACCATACAAACCGTGAACAACATCGTCCACACCCTTCTCTTCCAAGCTCTCTTGCTCCTCTGTTTTGGGTTGAAGCCGCCAGTATGGTTGTACATCTCTTTAATATTCTCCCACCACCACTCTTTTCTATAGAAACCCTCTTGAAATTCTTTATAATGTCTCCCCTTCTACACCCACTTAGCATTTTTGGATGTCTCTACTATCCTAATCTCTCCGACACTGCTTCTCACATAAACTATCTCCTCGCTCTTCTGCTTGCTTATTTTTGGGTTTACCCTCTAATCACAAAGGTTTTCGATGCTTGAATCTTAGCACAAATAAAATTATCATCTCTTGTCACATCACTTTTGACGAATCCGTCTTTCCCTTCTCCTCTTTTTCCTCTCCTCCGGTCCAATCCTCGTACGATCTCATTCGACGATGACACATCTCCCTTCTTCGTCTTGCAAGTTGCTGCCCGTCTTCGCCTCTTCCTCGGTACGCTCACCCACCTCCCGTTCCTACTCATCCTATGACCACTCATTCCAAATCTTATTACCTTAGTTATTTATTTCCTTAGTTGTTTATTTCCTTATGTCTTTTATATTTTATTCAATATAAACTCTTCTATTATCATTAATAAAGTGAAAAGGGATTTTACCTTAACACACATGAACATGATCACCTTCTGTAATTGTTTTGTCCCCATTAGGATAGATTACTAGTCTCCTGTACAGAAATATCGAGTGAAATATTTATTTTTAATTTATTACTTATAAGTATGTCATTTTGTCCACCTTCTAAATTTTTTGATTCTTATTTCTGAAAGAAAATGATATAGATAGGACTTTTCAGATTTGACATGAAAATTCCAGTTTGAATCTTCTACTCTAATTTAATCTTTTATCTTCTGTACGACATGCATACTTGGTGGGAAAATTTTATGCCACACCAGTACCAATGGTCCAAATATAACATACACCATTGAATCGAGGGTATTTTAATAAATACCCTCTTATTAGGAAATTCAATGATAAATATCACACCGAGACCATTTATATCTACAATGTGAAATACGAAAATAAGCACCTAAATTGAAACAACATATCCCAAGAAAAAAAGTCACCAACTCTGACCCGATGGGACAGTTTATCATAGCAAATATGGCCAAAAAGGAAAAAGACCAAGCAGTTATTGTCTTTATTATGCAACTATTGAAGTACAAACTAGGAAAGAGAAAATTACAATATTGGTTCTTTAAGATAGAGCCTATTGTAATTTCAGTCTCGCTGTTCGTAAAGTTGCAAACATAGTCCCACTAGATTCTTCTTTTTGCAATTTTGGATCCGCTAAAAAAATGGATGAAATTTCGCACTCACCTTTGAGGGTATATGATAGGTTGGATAAATTCACTAAATAACCTCTAATTTTTACAACACTAAATGCCAAATTGACGATTTCCGTAAAAAATTAACAATTGGAACTAAAAATGCGAAAAAATTATTAGATATATTTTGTAAGTTGCAAACAATATGATCAAGATTACAGGGAAACCATTCTATAGGACTAACAGTTTGTTTTTTAGATTAATATATATTAATGAGGGAGTATGTACGGACTAGAAAATCATAGAAAGAAATGATACATTTACTGCACAAATATAAAGCAGTGGGAAGAATGATCGATGTACACCATTTGTAGTCTCCAACAGCGAATTCGGCAGATTCGTATTTCTCAAGCAATGAAAACGATTCAATTCTGAACAACAAATGCGATGGTAAAACCTCTCGAGTTTCCATCTTCACATCTGATAAATTGTTGTAACAATATAAAATAGGGGAAATTACACACAGGCCCTCTACTTATTGTGTAATTACCAAAACCTCCCTTCACTTATTAAAAATTACCAACACATCTCAATAGGTTGATTTGTAAGGTTTACAGGAGTAAAATTGGAAGAATTTTTAAACATACAGGGGTGTAATTATAAGAATTTTTTAACATGAGGGGTGTAATTGTATTATTAAGAAAAATGATGAATGATGCTTGTATGATTTTTATAATATAATACCCCCTATACTCACACTATTATTCATGTTAGGGTAAAATACACTTTGACCCCCGTAAACTATATCCTTTGTACCAAATACCTCCTAAACTATAGAAAATACACTTACACCCCTCAATTACATGAAATCGCCTTTATTTCCTTATATTTTCTTTCATTTTTCAGTTTCTCCACCATTTTCTTCTTTTTCACAAATTTTCTTTTCTTACATAGATTAGTTAAAATTTACCCAATCCATTATGAGGAATGATATTGGAGCTTCAAAAATTGTATGGAGCTCCACTTGAAATATTCTCTCTAAGAAAATGACAAGAATAGCCATCTCTTAATAAAATCCAACATTTTACTTCTTTTTTCTTCACCCTTTAAACCGTCGCACTAATAAATTCCTCTTATGCTTAGTCTAGATAATTATAGCTTTTTGTTGATAGAAGAGCAGTATTGTCTGAAGAAACTATAGTTATTGCTTGAACAAAAATATAAAATTGATTGCTAGATCTAATATAAAGGCAAGTAGAGTGAGATTTGTTTTGGTAAATAAGTAGAGTAAATTAATGAAGTGGTATTCAGTTTTTTTTTTTGGTTTATATAATAATTGTCATTATCGAATTTTATGAAGTTGGTTATTATTTTGTTGATGATGCTCTACATTTCAATTACTTGTTTTCTTTTTGTTGAATATTATTTTTATTAATTGACTTTGACAAAGTGGAAAAGAAAACACCTATAACATGATAATAGTTTTGTATTGATTGCATAGAAGTAGTTTTAAAATTCAAGGATAATCTTGGCATATTCAAACGTAAATGTCAAAGTTGGAGCTCTTATAGTAATTTGTAGAGTGCCAATATCATTACCCTATTATAACTAATTATTCAAAATAATAATTTGCAATATTTTTAGAAGTAATAATAAACAATGCCAGTGCCAATTGAGACGAACCTAATTAATTAATGTGAGTCCACAAGACTGGCTAGGTGTCACTCACATCCTTGGTCTCCTCCCAATGTCAATTGAGACGAACCTAGAGAGTCGCACTTTCAAGGAATTTAGCGAAGAAATTCTTTCGCTGTTAAATAACATAAATCATGTAATTTGCTATTTGTTGATCAAATTAATTTATTTAATTAATTGGATTAATCAAATAACTTAATAATAAATAATTAGATGTATTTATTATGAACGCATTAATTTATTTGATTAATTAGATTAATAGAAATAAATTAATTATAATAAATAAATAGACTTATTTATTATAGTCATCCTTTTATTAAATAATTAAATTATTTAATTTAGATGATTATTATTTGCATTATATTTTAATTGGATTAAAATATGTTGGACCTAATTAATAATCAGACTAAGTTAAAAGTCAACATAGCCCAAAAGGGATGAGAGGGGGCGTGTATATGCGTGTGTAGGAGGAGTTGGATAGGCTCAAGGAGTTAGTTAATTCCAAGCCCATCACTCCTTATATATACCTAACACTGGTTTAGTCAAAACCTAAGTCACTCATAATAAACTTGACAGCAAAGAAAGAAGAAGAGAAAATTCTCTCTCCCCTTCGCTATAGCCGTCTCCCTATTGGAAAATGCATCATCTTCAAAAATTTCAATGAGCCAAACGCTTAATTTAGATAAAGATGAAAGTGGGAAGAAGATTGATATCACTAATTATAGAGGTATCATCAGATCACTTCTTTATCTTACTGCCAGTAGACTTGATATTATGTTTTTGGTATGCATGTGTGCACGCTTTCAAGCCGATCTTAAAGAATCACACTTAATTGCTGCCAAGAGAATCGTTAAATACCTAAAAGACACACAAAATGTGGGCTTATGGTATCTAAGGGACTCTCCTTTTGAACTAATTGGTTACTCAAATGCAGATTTTGCAGGATGCAAAATTGATAGTAAAAGTACTAGTGGTACATGTCAATTTCGAGGTGCTAGATTAGTTTTGTGGCATAGTAAGAAACAACAATCGATAGCTACCTCTACAGCTGAAGTAGAGTATGTAGCTGTAGGAAGTTGTTGTGCACAAATTTTATGGATGAGGCAACACCTTAGAGATCATGGTATAATTCTAGGTCCAACCCCTATCCATTGTGATAACCAAAGCGCTCTAGCCATGACTCAAAATCCTGTTCTTCATTCCAGAACCAAACATATTGACATTAGATACCATTTTCTTCGTGACCATGTTCAAAAGAAAGACATCTCCATGCAATTCATTGGTACATAAAAACAATTGGCAGATATCTTCACCAAAGCGCTCAACGAACAACGCTTTCTCACTTTAAGAAGTGAATTAGGTATAATTGATTTAAATGCTTAACCATTCAAAACATCATACTTTATAGGCATAAAATTTAGGGGGAATTTTACCTTATTTTATGTTTAATGATTTCAAAGAAAATACTAATAAGTTGTTAATTTTAGGGCGAACCTTAAAATGAATAATTTTATTAGAAAAGTGAAATTGACCAAAAATGCTTCTCTTGCATTGGTCATAAGCACTTGGCTTTATGCATTAAAAATTTGTTTAGACGCTTTTGACTCTTTCAGCGTCTGAACATCATCGTGAAAGATACTAAACGCTTAACCCATTCCCAGTTAGCACTTAGCAAAAATGAATTTCAAAAAGAGCGTGCTACGTAACGCTAAACAGAGTTGGTGGAAAAGTCAAACCAATTAATGCTGATATGACATTCCTCATCTCTGTTCCAGAAAACCAAAGGGTACTCATTACTTTTAAATGACGGTTCAGCAAATGTACGTGCGTGTCTCCACTACAGTGTGTTTCAGGCGCGTGCAGCTCACGCTGAATAATTCAAAACGTTTTGAAATTCAAAAAATAATTGCAAAGGTAACCGCGGACACCAAAATTTATATTTTGTCTTTATCCAATGTAGTTTCCATATTTTTCGCACATTTTTCCCACCCATTATTATGGAATTTACGACACAGATTTAATCTTACTTGAAACATGGCCAAATCTTAAATGAGTAGTTATGTCTTTCTCTCTATAAATTCAAGAAATTGCAGAAGCTTTTCCTTTTATCACTCTCATATTTTCTAAGAGCTATCTGCAAACTCTCTCTCTCCCCCAAAAATTAACTGCATCAAATTCTTCAAACTTCTCTGAAAATGGCCCCTAAGAAATCCTCAAAATCTGTTGCTGCTCTTCCTTCACCAAATCCCCAGGCTGAAATTCATGTGAACCCTGGCTTCTTGGTTGATTGAGATTATCTTCACTCCCAACAACATTTTCCTGTTCGCAGCATTCTTCTCTCTTTTGAAGAACAAAAGTTGAAACCTATCATGACCAGTTATTACCAATTCCATCAAGTGGCTCTAAAAGAATTTCATGAGAATGCCCAGCTTTTAGATGATGGTCTTTCTATCACATACTTATTTCCTGAGTTTCCTGACAAGGTTTTCACACTCACTTCTGATCGCATTGCCGATTTTTTTCAACTTTCCAATAAAGGGATTTTACCCTCTGAGGTGGCAATCAGAGATTTTTCTGTAGTTTGGGAACTCATGTGTTCAAAGGAGGATTCTTCTTATTTGCACAACTTCAAGAAAAAGGAGTTAAAGACCAAGTACCAAATCATGGCGGATATTTGTGCTAAAGTTCTTGAGTGCAGAGCCAGTTCGTTTGACAAGATCAGCCATCTCCAGTTCCAGATGATGGTGGCCATTGCAAAGAATTATGAGATTAATTGGCCTAGGTTTATCTTTGAAAGAATTGCTTCTATGTTAGGGAAGAAGCCTCCTACCAAACCTTATAGTTTGTTATTAAGTTATATTTTGTATCGCAGCGGTCATGTTCCAAGCGCTAGAATTGTCGTTCCAAAAGAGAAATTTTTGGAAAAAAAGATGATTTTCACTCTTCTCCATCCTCCCACGGTTGGTGGCGCTGCGTTGCCAAAATAAGAACACACTAGACGCCATGCAGAGAAGTTGAGCAAGAAGTAAGAGGAAGAAGCGCTTCAAAGAATTGCTACAGCTGAATTCAAAAAAGATTACCATGAGTTAGCGTCTCTGGTTGAAGAACGCACAGCGAACGTTGTTTTGGGTTTGAACGTTAAGAAGTCAAAGAAGGCTCCCCAAGTGCCTTATAAGAAGTTGAAGAGAAAGAAGCCATCCTCTCCTCCTCATTCGCCCGTGCATTTTCAGAAGGATGCTGAGGAAGAAGAGCAAACAGAAGCTCTTAAGCGGCAGAAAATAGTTGGATCTATCCCAGCTAAATCTGAGGTAATTTACGTTACCACCGCTCGTGAAAAATCTGTTTCTTTAACACACTAAAAGATTCGCACTCCAGCAGCTAAAAAGCTAACTGACCCTCGTGGTATCCCACTGTCAAGCGCTCCTTTCGAGCCAAGTGCAAAATCTTTCCGAGCATTAGATGCTCAAGAAGAACTATCAGCCGCTGAAGATGATGTGAAGAAGGAGTCTGAGGCTAGTGAACCACAAGTTCATCCTCTGGAGCCCGTTGCTGAGACTAGCGCTCAGGGTAAGAAATTTCTTCTACCAAGGTCTTCTCTCGATTTTCTACCTTCTATAGAAAATTTAGTTCTTAAGGTGTGTTTCTTTCTTTCAACTCCTTTAGAAGTCATTTCTGAAGCAGGTGCTGCTGCCCTTGTTTCTGAAAGCATGCCAGTCAAGTTAGATGTTGACCTCTCTACTGTAGTGTCAATATCTTAAGAGGTTGCTACAGCCGCTAAAGGTGATCTCCCATACACAGTGGGTGGATCAGTGGCTAGGCATTAGGTGGTACTATACCGAGACATAGACCACACCGCTCTCCCTCAAACTTTACTCAATGAAGACTTTGTTTCGCATGGGGACATTGAAGAAGGTTATGTCCATGCTGAGCACTGTATTCAAGAAGCAATTGAGTATGATGCCTAGTTTACACGGATTCTATTTGATCAAGAATTAACAGAAGCTCAGAAAGAGAAGCTTATTAGAATTGCATCCGAGGATCCAACGCCTCCCAAGAAAAAGTCAAAGAAGACAAAAACGTTTAAGTCTTCTAAATCCAAGTCTTCTACCAGTGTTCCAGAAGAGAAAGTCCCCAAAAGGACTTTGGCCGATATTCTTGCTGAAATTACCGCCTCTAAGCCCCCAAAGGCCCAAAAAGTTCCTAAGCCCATGCGAAGGACTTTAGATGAAGTTGATTTTGCATACTATGATGTTCATCTGCACAGTGAGCCAGAGGCTAGGCCGCCGAGGAATGAGACGCTCAAATTTTATGATAACTATTCTCCAATTCCTCAGAGTCCAAGTGAGAAGACGATCTATAAGCTTGGCTATTCTCATTTCCCTGAGAAAATCGCTCACTACTCCAATCTTGAGATTGCGCAGCCCCTCCGCTTATGGAAGGCTAAATGAATCACAATTCCTGACAAGCCAGCGGATTTGAAGCAAATTATTTCCCCTGAAGCGCAGCTATACTTTGAAAGAGTGTGGCATGGAGATTACAGTCCAGACCTCCAGGGTTTCCTTGCCTTGAAAAGCATTCATGATCGCGGATTCAGAGCTATCATTGCAGCCGGTTCTAATTGGCTCCTTCAAGAAGCTGAATGGGTTGAGGCATATGGTTTGAAGAGCCATACTGTTGAAGAAATGGTTGCCAAACCAGTGCTGTTTAGTCAAGCCATTCATGATAAACGTAAACACTTTGCCCAATATTGTCTTGATTCCAGAATTCAGCGCCTCCGACCTATTTTATATTTGTCATCTATTCAGCGTCTAGTTGAAGAGTATCTTTGCCAAGCACTTGGCAAGCTCAGTCAGTCCAACCTTGTTCCAGATGACAGTAGCGCTCCCAGTGTCGAATCTTCAAGCACCAATGTGGAAGTGGACACTGAACAACGCTATGAGTTTCTCTTCAATCGTATGAGACTCAGAGACCCTGTGAGATTCTTCGACCACATTTTTACTAAGAACGTTGTCACAACAACTGGGGCAAATATTAATGAATTTTCAGGTTTCATCTTTTCGGAATGATTACCAAAGGGAAATCGATTTGCTAGAAGAGCATTGTAGCCGAGCACTTGCTCACGCTGTTTTACCGTACTTGGAGGACTATTACAAGCACTACATTTTCAATCTTCAAGCTTTGCCAGCCGATAGGTTGCTGTACTTCAGCAAGGAGAAAATCGAGAACTCTTTGTTCTTTATTCCAGGGTCAAGCACCATGTTAACTCCAGGTTATCCTATTGATGCTATTGGTCCTATGTGGGTAGCCGCTAGAGAAAGCCCACTTTCTGTGTTTTCGCAAGAATTGTTCCAGCTCTCTACTTCAGAAAATATTCCAAGGCTTGATGTTATGCTAACGACAGGGATGACTCCGGTAGAGATCATTCCAGAATCGTCTACGATTTCATCGTTGCAGTGGCTTTCAAAGTTTCGTAAGTACTATTCTTCAACGCCACTTCTTGCTAATTCTACTTTTGAGTACACAAATACTCTTGTTCCTATTGTTCGAGAACCGTCTTTTGAGGAGGATGTGGAGACAATTTTTGAGGAAGAAGCCCTTGCCAGCGCTCTCGCTCCAGTCATTCTTGAAAATCTTTCAAGCGCTGAGGCCGATGGAGTTGATATGGATTTTGCAGAAGTCTATGCTCCAGACGTTGCTCTTCCAGAAACGGAACCTAAAATTGATTCGGAGGAACCTCTCATAAGAGATCCAGCGCGTGGCAAAGCTGTTGCATCTAAAGAACCATTGCCCATTGATGTTCATTCCTCCAGTGACTTTGAAAGTGAAGATGATCCAGAGGTTAAGGACTTCTAGAAAGCGGTCAAGAACTCTCACACTGATATCAAAGGATCATGCTCCCGCTGGGAAGAATGAAGCACTTCTATTCTGTATCAAGTCGAACGCACTCAACTCAATGACATGAGAAATACGGCTAATCAGAACACTATTACCATCATGAATCAGATGGTGCCGCTTGTCAAAGATCTTTCAGATAGCGTCAATCGCTCGCTAGCCGAGAATGCCAGTGCAGACGCTGAATGTCACTCTCTTTCCAACTCAGTAGTTGAAGGGATTGTTGCTCAAGTAGGCTTATTGATTGATGAGGTTAAGCTCCTCCGCAAAGATTTATCTGAGATTCACTCATCTCAACCTCTTGATGCTGATGTCAAGAAGGTGGAAAAGGGTAAATAGTCCAAGAGCTTGCCAAGTTCTGATGATAAGCACTGGGAAGAACCGCAAAATGCAATCCATTAGATCCAATAAGTTGTCCTCAAGAAGCGTAAACCTCATCTCTATAGAGGTTACCCAATCCAAAATTTCTCAGTTGAGCTACTTGAAGAGTTAGGAATCCCGCCGTTTGCCGCTTATGTTCCTATTAACATCCCTTATGTTCCTATTAACATCCATCCTAATACAGCTCCAGTCATAAGAACTTATGAAATTTTTGAAGAACTTTTGTGTGAACTGGGATTCGACAATGCAATTTGGCACAAGTGCCTCCACAATTTTGAGGAGTTGGCCAAAAGAATGGGACATGCACAATTTGCCAACAGTACTCACAAAAACATGAGGGAAGCAAATGACAAGTTATGGAAGTGTGCGGAGATGCTCTTCAGACAAGGGAAGAAACTAGATCCAAAGAAACCTCAAACTTCCTCATCCAAGAGAAAGCGCTAAAAGCTTGTTTTTAGGCGCTTTACGTTTTATGATTTATGTTTCTATGTAACTCATGTACTCAATGAAATATTCAATAAATGAGTTTGCTGAAACATCTCGTTTCTGGCTATATATACTAACTTATACCTAACCTCTAGCTTTTAAACGCTAACTTTATATTATCTTTGGTAATTTTCCAGCTCTTGGACTATAAAAGAGTTAAGGTCTTGACATCATTAAAAATGGGGAAATTGTTAGGAAATTTCATGTTAGATGTTTTGATGATGACAAGATAAGTTTAATGTTAGACCCTAAAGATATGTAAGTTCACCTTTATTAGAATATGTATAAGCGTTCTGATAAGCTCATATTTTACGCCTTTTTAGCGCCTCTTTTCTTGTATTTTGATGCGTTCTTGAGTTTATTTATGCCACATATGCTTTGATTTTGTGATTGGTTGTGTTTTTATAGGTTATTTGAGAATTGGAGCAAAAATGAGTGAAAAGATCAAAGAATCTCTCAAAATACACCTTTAGCCACGGCTATAATGACCCTTTGCCACGGTGATCATAAAGGAACCTTCGTACTTTGAAGATATGAAGTTGTTAGAGTACATGCCCTCAAATGCCATAAAGAGGATAGATTTATAGGGCATAAACATTGTAACTAAACTATGGTTTTTCTATTAATATAAGGCAGTTGATTGTTGTTTTCTTATAGACATTTATAAGGTGTGAATAAACAACGTAAAGTCCTTGATGACAAGGCGAACCTTCTACCTCCTATGGGATAGGATGAAAGGCACTAGAATGGTTTGACCCTTGACATCTAAAAGGGTTCGTAAGTCTAAGAAATATTGATTGGGCATCAATTGTGAATAAAGACTTGTATGATGTAAGTTTCGACAGAGAAAGTGCCAGTCGTACACTATGGAAATGGTAGTGAGAACTTATATCATAGATGTGTCAGTTTGACTGATATGTTTGAACACGGCTCACATCAGTTCATCACATGGGTATTCACTCATTTACAATCAATGATGAAACTGACAAGTAGTGATAGGTACGTGTGAACCTCTGACCTGAGAAATTGAGTTGAAGATGTACTTGTGACATCAAGTCTGTCATTAGAGTAGTTAGATTCAAATCACCTGTTGGTGGAATCGACCTCGAAGTGCGACTTGATGGGCAAGTAGCATTGTTAACTGATTTGCAATATGGAATTTATTCTCTCATAAGTGAATGAGTAAAATACCCTATGCGATCATGAATAAGTGAGGATGAAAGTCTTTGGCCAAAGCATTTAAACACCTCGACTTATTATGGGCTTAGGCATATGGTCAAGTTATATGAGTTTGACTTTAAACCATGACTCTTACTTGACTGGGATATAAGAATAAAAGGTTTATACACGTACGGTATTCACGGCGTAAAGGTTTGGAATGATCCTATTCATTCGTTCTCAATTGGGTTACGGTGTGAGCCATGAGACTGGCTAGGTGTCACTCACACCGCTTTGGATTCCTCCAAATTGCCTTTTGAGACGAACCTAAAGAGTCGCGCTTAGAGGAAGTGCAAAAGGAAAAATATGGGAAAAAGACTAGAGAGAATTCACGGCATTGGATGTCGTAATTAATTAATTAATTATTGAATAATTTGATTAATTAATTAAATTAATGAGTTAATTAATTTCTTGGAGAAATTGAATTATAAATTAATTAGGAATTGAATTAATTGGATTATCAATTTATTGGATAAATAAATTATCCGATTAATTAATTAGCAAGCAAGACGAAAGCCCGAAGGCTTCCGAGCCCACTAAGGGGCTGCCAAATAGACGCCCAAATAGGGCTCTTGCATGCTTGTGTTATTGTTTCATAATGATATAAATGTATCACAAGGCGAAAAATAACACAAGGTAATATACATAACTTTCTCTCCAAGAAAAAGTCTCCCACCTCTCTCTCTCTCTAGCCGTCTTTGACAAGGAAGAAAGGAGGAGTTTTACGTTTTTGATTCCGGCGTGACGAATTAGAGACGTTGGCAAATTCGGCGTTAGAGAAAAGGATGACGTTCATAAATCAACATACTCGAGAACGGTAATTTTTCTATACACAATTAAACACGAGGATTAGAGATGATTCGGTCTTTGGGAATTAAATTTACTTTCCGCTGCGTTTTATTCGTATAATTCCTTACAGTTGTATCAGAGCCAATCTCTGAATTCTGTGTTTAATTGCTTATGTGATTGACTTTTTTATTCGCGTTTTTGAGGCCTGCTTTGAACGTGTTTTTCATATGAAAATATTCTGAATCTCGCTGAAGTTTCTTCATGAAACTTGTAGTTTCATGAGTTTCTAATCTGGGAATATAAATGTTATGAGAATCGGAGAAGTATAATCCCAAGACGAGCGCGACGCAAAAAGCGTACGCAGTCTGCGCGCTGGGCGCGCAGACAGCGCGCGCTGTGCGCGCAATAGGAGGCCTTTTCGGCCTCCCGTTGCGCATAATGGGTGGGCCCCCAATGCCGTGCTGTTTCACGACGCTGGTCGGAGGGATCGTCCGGCCAAGTACGATTAAACCGTGCGCTTGGCGCACGACATACACCGTGCCATGCGCCCAGCGCACAGACCTATTTCGGGGCCCGGGTTTTCGTGACTCGGGCCCCAATGTATCGGGTTATATTTTTCTAAGGTCCAAATTTTAATTGAATAGGTGTTTGGGCTATTTTAGTTATCCGGGTGGGTCAAAAGGATGATGACCTGAATTTAATTAAAAAGGGGCCCAAATTGTTTTGATCAAAATTGTGGATAATTCAATAAATTAGTTATTGGGCCTAATTAATTAATTTTGAATATGCCAATGGTTGGTAATTTAATTTTGATAAAATTAAGCCCAATATAGTTTTTATTGATCTTTATTTAAATGAAATAATTAATTAATAAACTGTTGGAGAGTTTTACTTATTAAGTTATTTATTTAAATAAAGAATTCTCATAAATAGGATTATTTTCATATGAATCAATAAAATTTGGAATTTTATTGTGGAAATTAATTAATTTGGACTAATTAATTTTTATTAATCACCAACATAAGTGCTTTATTTATCGAGAGCATGTATTATGTGATGGTGACATATGTCTATGGGCTTAGGTTGCTTCTTTTGATTATGTATTTCTTTTGATGGGTTGTAAGGGCCGGTTTGAGCCCATTTTATTTTATTTCTAGTTTTATGTATAGATTTTAAACTACCTCTTGTAATAAATAGAAATAGAATAGGCCTTTCAAAATGGAGATCATGCAAAAGAAAAGGAGCTTGGAGCTTACGAAGATTAGCTAGGCTTTTCTTTTTCAATTTTATGATGGCCCATTGGCTTGGGCCCTCTAGATAAAAGCCCATAGACTTATGTGTTGTATTATTGCTTTCGATGCATGTTCATTAGTTGTATGAAGCATGCGTGTTATCAATATGCGCTATATAAATTGGAAAATGTGCAAAGTGAGACGAAATAAATGTTTTGAACATGAATTCTCCCAAACAAAAATAATACTAAGTTAGCAAGAGGTGCTAGGCATCCTTTCCCTCCGCTAAACTTAATAAGATCACGGATTAAATCCATATGTGGCATCTTCCCAGTAAGTGGGGGTCATATATTAAGATTTAATTCTAAAATTTTATTAAGTGCATTGGATGCCTTAATCGAGACATATTCACCCCAAATATCGTTAAAGGGTTGCAAGGTGAAATTCAAATGTTAGATTATGAGGAGTTAGTGGGAATGAACTTAGATAGTCCACTTTACCAATACATCGTTAAAGGGTTGCGGTATTTGTGGATTATGGGATAAATATGATTGAACCGTCTATTTGATAGATTGATGTTTGACATCACTTTAATTATGTAATGGACCAAATATCGTTAAAGGGTTGCCATCCATTATATTAATTAAAGAACTCAATCCCCACCACGAAGTTTTCATCAACGATCGCTTCCGTCATTTCGCAGTGGGAGTGTGGAATTTCGAAAAATGTAGTGGGAGCCAAGTTATAAGTCGAAGTCCTTGATTTTAAACTTGGTCTTAGTTTAGTCCAATATTCTAATTAAGTCTGGTTTATTTTCTGCAGTTATTTATTTTATCTCTCTCGTTTTTCAAAAATGACAATCAACCCACTTTCCGTATTACTCGAAAAGAATATCCTTACCGGACCCAACTACGTGGATTGGCTAAGGAATTTGAGAATAGTTCTCAATATGGAGTCTCTAGGATACATGTTGGATACTGATATCTCTGCTCTACCTGCCAGAACACGTGCCAATGAAGAAGAAGTCCAAGCTCATGAAAAATGGGTAAAGGACGACGTCCGAGTGCGTGGGTACATTCTTGGCTCTATGACGAATGAGCTACAGAGGTCCCACGACAAGATGACCACAGCGAGGGATATCTTGGCGCACTTGGTCGAGCTCAATGGTGAGCACAGTAGGACTGCTAGATATGAAATATCTAAAGAGCTCTTCGGAGCCAAAATGAGAGAAGGGGAGAAGGTTGGGGATCATGTCCTCAAAATTATATCGAGGATCGAGAGACTGGAAGCTCTTGATTTTACAATGAACCCGCAACTTCAGACCGATCTTATCTTGCAGTCCCTTCCTGACTCTTTTTCCCAATTCGTCATGAACTTCAATTGCAATGAGATTGAATGCAACTTAGCGGGGATAATGAACAAATTAAACACTGCACAATCTCAATTGAAGCCCAAGGGAAAAGTGACTGCTTTGGTTATCACTTCTGGGCCCAAACGGGCGAAGAATAAGAAGAGAAAAACCAAGAAGCAGGCTGGCGAGCTTGGAGCATCTAGGTATGAAACACCACAACATAAAATTGACTAGAGATAGATTCGATTTCCTTGTGTGTGCTTTCCGTGAAAACGGGAAATTCCATGAATCTTTGTAATGTGTTTCCATTAATTCGAATTTCATATAGAGATATAGAAATCATTAATGAAAATAGAATTGCTATACCAAGAGATTGGATAGTAAGTAATTTAGGGAATTTCGCCTTAACCTAATCAATCTAATAATCTGGTAAGATAAAATTTATAGTCAAATTGAATAATTGGATGAATCATGTGCCTTAAATCACTTTTCTCATTTATTTAAATTCAAAGTTGATTTCTCTCATTAGTTGGTAATTGTTATTTAGTTTTTTTTTAACTCATAATTCACACCGTTATCGATTGATTTACCTTAGAATTAGATAACACAGTAATTTCAATACTTAAATACAAACGTCTCTAGGGTACGATAATCCGGACTTACATCCACTATATTACTTGCACGAACTAGTACACTTGCTAGGATTTTGTGTGTCAAGTTTTTGGCGCCGTTGCCGGGGATAATTGTTTATTTAATATTGAGATTCTCTTATCTGTTCTAAGCTGAAGTCTTTTATTTTATTTTATATTTAGTCTTTTTATTTTTATTCTTGAAGAGATGAATAATAATAACTTTTATTGGTCACAACGACGATGGAGTGAAGGAGCTTATGGAAGTCGAGTGCAAGATTTTTGTTCGTGGTGTGGAGGCGTTCATCAGAGTGACTACTGTCAACAAGGATGGTCAGCAAGACTTGCCATTGAGTTATTATGCAATGAGAGCTTCGCCAACATATCAGCAATATGATATGATCTCGAGTTTTGAAGAGCCGATGATCCAATGGATGAAGAAAAATGACACCACGATATCACGACTTGATGAGCGGGTTCAAAACATAGAAACAGGCATCATGAACGTCCAAGCACGACTGAATCAAATCTCCAACTTATTGGCAGAGAGGTCATTAGACACCACGTATATTAACACAGAAGAGAATGATGAGGCTCTAGAAGCAACATCACTAGAGGATTCACAATTCATTATCGATTCTCCGAAATCCATCCCATCAGATGACCAAGAAAAGACACTAGAAATCTTCAAGAACCAAACACCGTCTACCACCATATCTCTCTAATTCTTACAAAAGTGTATCAATAACCAGAGAGACAGAGTGGAGGAGGTTGAAGTCAAGTTTTACAACTCTAGTGATCCATACGATGCATATTTAGAGAATTTAAGTGATACTACGGTTGAGAATGAGAAAATCAAAGGATATATAAATCACTTGGATGTACTACCATTTAAGTTGTCAAAACCAAGTCTATGGGAATTTGGGACAACCACATATGAGTTGCAATCATCCGTTGAGGATTCTTTCTCACTTCTAATCAAACTTTCATATTACACTTCAATTATATATTTGTGAAAAAAACCTTATGCTCAATTCTAGCTCTTTTAGGTTGTGTGATAGATGGAGGGGAGAAGCCTCTACGCAACTGGAAAAAACACAAAAAGATTCATCCATACAAAGTTGGCATTGCTCCTTATGATCCACCATGAGCAATGCAAGGGAGTCGAGCTAATGACTTAAAACAAGCGCTTCTTAGGAGGCAACCCATGTTTATCGTTTTCTTTTATTTCTTTTGTTTTGATTTAGTTGAGTCTTTTGTTCTCTTTTAGTTTATTTTCGTGTCTCATGTTTACGCAATCCATACAAGAGAGATAGTTTAGAAGAACAACAACGGTCCTTACAAGCTCAAGGAAAATTTAGCTTTGGTGTTCGGTATTTTGGTGGTGGTGTTATATCACTTTCGCTGTGGCTTGCATTTAAAAATTTTGATTTTTTTTTATATCTCTACTTCCAGGTATTTTAGCCATGGCTAAGAATTCTCACATTTTATGAATAGCCTCTGATTTTATCACCACGGCTCGCGGTCATCTTAACCATGGCTTAGTCGAAAAATCACGATAAAAAAAAAAATTGCTCCCAGGTAAATTTAGTCGTGGCTACCAATCACCATAGCCACGACTAAAAAAATTTGAAACCTTTTTGTCCCGGTAGCCGCTGCTACCCATGGTCTTAGCCACGGCTAAAAGGTAATTTTGAAAAATACAAAAAAATAAATAAATTATTTTAAATCAAATTTTTTGTTTCATAGCTGGGTTAAATCCAAAGCTTTCCAATCTTTTTCTCCTTTCTATTTTCAAAACCACTAAAAACCCCAATTCCTAATTTCTATGTCTCAACAGCAAAAGGATCTCTCCCTCTCAACTCTCACTCACGTCGTTCGTTGTTCACGATATGTTGCGTTTATTCTTGCTTTTTGATTATGTTTTCCTGAGACTTTTGTTTTGTTTTTAGTTTCTGTTTTTCTTTTTTTCGCTTTTGAAGAACATGTCATGAATATTAATCTCTTAATTACCAGTGCTTGTGTCTACTTTATGGTTTCATTTATTTATGTGTTTAGGTCTCACCTATTCTCCAGCTTCGCGAGTGATTGTCGTTAGCTCCCATGCACTTTCTGTCTGGAATTCTATATGGAGTTTTCAACCTCAATCTCTGATCAGGGCAGTATTTTTCCCCTAGTTACTTTTATTTTCCATCATTTGGCTCATTGAGGACAATGAGTTGATTAAGTTTGGGGGTAGATACATGTTATGCATGATAATTTTTTGATATGCCTAGAAATTGATGCAATTTATACACATATGTGCAAGTGAAAATGCCTTGAATAATTCTAAAGAATTTTCATTTTTCTGATGAAGCTTGATGATTTTGCTGTCTCATTTGTTTTTAGCGTTCAATTCTTTTCTCTGTGATTAACATGCTTTTCTGTGTCTTGATATCCTTTTTAGTCAAGCTTATGTAAATTTTTGAGGACTCGAGGCATGAACTTTCTACGTTTGTTTAATTTTGAAGCATGCACAGATATTGCATGACCATGATATGATTTAGGCCATTTTTGATTTGTCTTGAGCCTTATATTAGCTCGTAGTATATTCATTGTCTCTAGGCCTTTATTTGAGCCGTATTGATAAGGATGGGGTGTGCTAAGCACACCATAGACCACCATTCGCCTTTTGTTCATAAACCACATCATCTACCCGTTAGCCTAAAAGAAAAACAAAGATAATCACCCGATTATGAGAGCTTACAATTCGGTATTCTTTTAGCTATGTTTGGGTGTGTGTGTTATTGTTTTGTGCACATCTTGAAGGAGGTTGATGTTGGTTAATTTATGAGAATTGATGAAGGATTTGAGATATACTAGATGAAAGATACGGATGTGAGAAGCACTTGAATTAAGTTGAGCCGAAATAGTCGAAAGAAAAAAAGAA
This sequence comes from Buddleja alternifolia, assembly GCA_019426215.1. Classification (NCBI taxonomy): domain Eukaryota; kingdom Viridiplantae; phylum Streptophyta; class Magnoliopsida; order Lamiales; family Scrophulariaceae; genus Buddleja; species Buddleja alternifolia. The sequence goes on along the minus strand of WHWC01000149.1, from coordinate 81,068 downwards.
AAAAAAGAAAGAAAAAGAGAGAAAAGAAAAAAAATTCTCGACTAGGCTATATATGTGATGCTTCAATGATCATTGGTTAGGTATTGTAACTCGTACACAACCCAAGTTCAACAAGAAATAAGTTTGGGGGTTGTAAGTTGGAAAAAGAAAAAGAGAAAGAAAGTGGTGAGAATTTTGAGTATGATGCTTATTTAGTGAGTATAGCTTGAAGATATCGAGTTTTAAGCTCTCTAAACCCTTAGTCACTTTCTTCCATATATTTCCATACCAAGCCAACACCCGAGCCTTACATTACAAGCCGAAAAGACCTTCTGATCGTGGTTATTGCGTATTGTGCATTCGAATAAGTTATATTTTCAAAGTTGGTTTGTGTTGATGAGTTTAATTTGTTTGCATAATCTTGCCTAATGTGGATTCTAGACATATGAGGAAATGTGGGTGTTCATGATTTGAGATAGTGTTGCAGAAATTTTGAGGCATGTGAATATGAATGTTTTTGATGAATAAGTGATTCTTCATAAGTCTTGTTCTAAGGGGTTTATCTTGCCTTTGTGTATTAGTTGTAGAGTTTTCGAGCTTATGTGTTTGCTTTAATTTCTTTGCTCGAGGACGATCAAACTTAAATTTGAGGGTGTTGATAAGCTCATATTTTACGCCTTTTTAGACGCCTCTTTTCTTGTATTTTGATGCATTTTTTAGTTTACTTATGCCACATATGCTTTGATTTTGTGATTGGTTGTGTTTTTATAGGTTATTTGAGAATTGGAGAAAAAATGAGTAAAGAGATCAAAGAATCTCTCAAATTACATCTTTAGCCACGACTATAATGACCCTTGGCCACGGTGATCATAAAGGAACTTTCGTGCTTTGAAGATATGAAGTTACCAAGGCTACGAAACGTGTAAAACATGAACAACAGATTTTAGCTGTGTCTAAGGGCAAATTTCAGCAACTATAAATACGCGCTATTAGGTCAAAATTAGAAACTTTTGCCCACTTTTGAGAGTTTTGACACTTTGAAACACACCAAGAGGGTTGAGAGAAGTCTGGGGAAGAAGAAGGACACGAGGATACTCCATCTTTGTCTATGAAGACGGAAAATTCAAGCAAGATCTATCAAGAAACGTTATTAGGGAGTTTTAATTTCATGTTTTTAGATTTGTTTTCATTGAAAATATCTTTCGAGAGGAATTATCTCTTTTCTTTTATGATTATGACTTAATTTCCCTTTGATTGAGGCCATGCGAAATCCAATTACTATGTTTGATTTATGAGTATTATTTTTCCGGATTAAAATTGTTTTGGGTTATGTGTTTAATATTTATTCTTAATGCTTATGATTGCTTAGCTACCAATTGTATGAATTTGTGCTTCGTTTTGAGACCGAGAGGAGATAAACTAGGGGATGCATCTAGGTATTAAACACCACAACGTAAAATTGACTAGAGATAGATTTGATTTTCTTGTGTGTGCTTTCCGTGAAAACGAGAAATTCCATGAATCTTTGTAATGTGTTTCCATTAATTCGAATCTCATATAGAGATATAGAAATCGTTAATGAAAATAGAATTGCTATACCAAGAGATTGGATAGTAAGTAATTTTGGGAATTTCGTCTTAACCTAATCAATCTAATAATCTGGTAAGATAGAATTTATAGTCAAATTGAATAATTGGATGAATCATGTGCCTTAAATCACTTTTCTCATTGATTTAAATTCAAAGTTGATTTCTCTCATTAGTTGGTAATTGTTATTTAATTTTTTTTTACTCATAATTCACACCATTATCGATTGATTTAATTTAGAATTAGATAACACAGTAATTTCAGTACTTAAATACAATTGTCTCTAGGGTACTATAATCCGGACTTACATCCACTATATTACTTGCACGAACTAGTACACTTGCTAGGATTTTGTGTGTCACGTTCAAAGTTATCGAGTTGTAATTTTAGTTAAGGCTTTTATCTTGATAGTTTTAGACTAGTATCTATCGCTTGGGCTATGATAGAATTTTAAGTGAGTCTATCAAAGTGAAATCGAAGATCAGCATCTGAAGACTTTAAAGATGAGGGGTTCTTTAAGCGGCTGTCAAAGCGCTTAAGAATCAATTCAAAACGATAACGCCACAAGCGCCTGTCGTCACCTGAATTTAATCCGAAGTCAATAAGCTATTAAAAGCAATCATCAACGGACATTTATTTCCAACGGGAAATAAATTCAAATGCTTTAAATGCTTGATAAGAGCATTAAATGTGATAAGGACTATTGACAGTACGGATAAGCCATCCCTATTGACTGTCAAATCAAAGTAGGTCTGCTACCAACTCTGTGCAGTAGAATTTTTCCAGATGTCAGAAAAAGACTGGTTTACACGCCTCGTGTTTCACACGCTCCTGCATGTGTCCAACGGGCAAATCCCAAGAAAAGTTTATAAATAGATACTCACAGCTCAACCCTAAATAACGAGAATTATTATCAAAGACTTGATATACACTTACGCTGTTGAAATCTATATTCATCCCAAAAAGCTCAAAATCACCATAGCCAAAATTTCTTTTAGCTTATACATCCCCACAGCCAAACCAATATCTCTTACCTCTTCTTAGAAGAACCATCCTTTCTAAAGAGATATTACAAAAGTGTTTGAACTTTTTAAATCAAACAAGCCGTGATAAAAACCCATCAACCTCTTTAATCTGAGTGACGAAGTTGTTGAAGACAAAGCATTATTTCGGTGTGAGAGAAGCATTGTCAGAAGCAGATCTTAGTCGAGTTGAAATCTTTGTAACCAGGGAACTCGAGATCAAGTCTTCACCATTTGCTATTGTGTTGAAGTCATCTTTGTGGAGCTTCGTGATTCATTTTAGTGAATTCCTCCTGTGTGGAAAGGAGTAGAAGGACGTAGCTGAGATTACACAAACCCAGTGAACCTTGCAATTCTCGTGTCTACTTACTTACTCTTTTATTTCTTTATTGTTTATTATTTTCATACACTGTCATAAAGCATACATTATCAAATCTCTAAAAGCGACTAAACTCTTACTAAGCGCCTAATTTTTTAGACTTGTAAAAATCTTTCGTCGTGCTAACCCTGATATAAGTGCTGAGCGCTTGATCCATTTTTATCAAATACTCAAAAATTTCGTCTAAGTTAAATTTACAAAAACAAGTCTTAAAATTCGAAAAGAAGTTAAGGGTCTATTGAACCCCCCCTCTTCTAGACCCTTTTATATACCATTTGGGACCAACAGATTTATTGAATAATTTAATTAGACTTAAATTTTTCAAACTAAATTAAATTTAAATTCTTTTCAAATAAATTGGTATATACAAAATTAGATTTATTAAATTGGATTTAAATACCAACTAGTTTATTTTACAAGATGTTGCTATGTGTTTAGACTAGATTACCCATGAGAATATATATGATATTGCCAAACTTTAATTTGATTAAAGTAGTCAAACTAAATTAGATTTACTTTGATATGATTAAATTAGATTTAATAAATTAAATTAGATTTAATGTTTAAATTCACATAAATGTTTAACTGTTTTACATGCTCCTTATTTATGTCATGGTGACACCATATATGAACTTAGGGTTTATCTTTTCTGTCTTATCTGGGTTGTATTGGGCCGGAGTTTGAGCCCCCAAGCTTGTATCTTCTTTTTCATAAAATTTTTGCATAGGTTATTTCTATGTAATTGTTTAGAGATAGGCCCAATTGGCGGTTCATGGTGGCGCATGAAGTCTTGGAGAAGAAGATTAGATCTTGTATAGGCGAAAACCCATGTAGTAAATAGAACCCCTCCCCGGTCACTCATTGGCTTGAGTTGATCTAGAATAGTCCATACATGTGTGTGTTGTTAGAATTTCTAGGCTTATTCTTATGCATATCCTTTAAATTGCACGATAAAGAAATTAATTTGCAAAGTGAGACCAATCTTATTATTCTTTCAAATGTTATAACTCTCTCATTAGAAAAATACTGAGTAAGTAAAGGGGCATTGGGTGTCCTATCTCTCCATCAATCTTTGGTAGGTGGGTTCACTTCTAGTGCATGGCAACGTCCCGGAATAAGGGGGTCGCGCATCAAGACGTGGTGCTCTATCTTCTCTAGTGCATTTGATGCCTTCATGTCGAAACGAATTCGCCCCATATATCAAAAAAGGTTGCAAGGCGGGATTAAATTGTTAGACTAAAAGGAGTTGATGGGAAAAATGACTAAGATGGATCACCACCTATATATCGAAAATGGTCGCGGTTCAATGATCCATGAGCTAAAGGAGATTGAATCATCGGTTAGACCAATTGGCGTAAGACACCACCACAAAGATCTAACAAGCCATCTATTGAAAAAGGTTGCAACTTGTTTAGGTCATTGAGGAACTCAATCACTCACTATGAAACTCATTCAACGAGGTTCCCGATTATTGCGGTGGGAGTGCAATGTTTCGAGAAAAATAGTGGGAGTTAAGTAAATATTGAAATCCTTGAAAGTACATAATAACACATCTAATCGTAAATCTTGGTATTTTCTGTAGTTTATTTCCTACACAATAAGTCAATGACTAGCCCTTTGACAGTGTTGCTTGAGAAAAATGTCCTCACTGGACCGAATTTCGTTGATTGGCTTCGAAATTTGAGAATTGTCCTCAGCCTTGAATCTTTGCGACATGTGCTCGACGAAGAGATGCCTGACGTCCCAGACCCTGAATCTATTGAAGATAGGCTTGCCCGTGAAGAATGGGTAAAGACCGACACTCGTATCAAGGAGTACATGCTGGGATCGATGACCAATGAATTGCAGCTATCTCATGAAAATATAGGAACGGCTGCTGAGATAATGGTTCCTCTAAAGGAATCTACAGAGAGCACAATAGGACTGTTCATTATGAGATTTCCAGTTAACTCTTTGGGGCGAGAATGAAGGAAGGAGAGAAAGTTGGAGATCGCGTCCTAAAAATGGTTTCCATATTTGAGAGATTGGAGGCTTTTGAATTCTTTATGGACTTCCAGCTGCAGACTGATCTCATCCTGCAGTCACTTCCTAAGTATTTTTTGCAATTCATAGTGAATTTTAACTGAATGACATTGAGTGTTCACTGCCGGGTCTTTTAAATAAGCTCTCAAATGCTCAATCACAAATGGATCCCAATACGAAAGAGACTGCTTTGGTCGTTTCTTCTGAGCCTTCAAAAGCTCAGAAGAAGAGACGAGGCAAAAAGAAATTGGGAGTGGAAAAATCTTCTAGGCAATCCAAAGGCAAGGCAAACCAAGGGAAGAAGTTTAAGGGCAGGGGCTCTAAGAATACAGACATATGCTTCTACTACAAAGAAGTAGAGCATTGGAAGTGTGACTGTCCAAAGCTGAAAGTAGAAAATAAAGCAGGTATAGAACTTTCTCTTTTTGAAACAAATTGTTCTATGTGGTATTTTCTACTTCTTGGATTCTAGATTCTGGAGCTAGTGCTCATATTTGTGTTTTGAACCAGGGTCTAGAGGCAAATAGATACCTGGATGAAAAGAAAGTAATGATCAATGTTGGAAGCGAACCCAGTGTGGCTGCAACGCTCATTGGAATTACTTATGTTACATTATTTTCTGGACATCAAATAATTTTAGATGATTGCCTTGTTTTATCCAATGGGCTCATGAATATTATTTCTATTCCTGTATTGGTCAGGAAAGGATATTTGTTTTCTTTAAACATATTTTTGTGATATTTATTTTGGAAATAAGTTTGTTGGCTCTGCATCTTTCATTAGTGGTTTACACTATTTGAATGTTCAAAATCAATGTATGGTTAATACTGTGACTAGAAAACGTAGTATGAATGATGTAAATCCAAAAATCATATGGCACCTTAGAAAAGAACACGCCGGTGAATTAAAGATTCATGAAAAAGTGGGCTTATTGGTCCACTTAGGTATGACCCATATCCTACTTGTGAATCATGTCTTAAAGGCAAGATGACAAGGTCACCATTCACTGGGCATTTTGAAAGGGCAAATGAAGTTTTAGGATTAATTCACACTCACGTTTGTGGGCCCCTCAAGGATGCGGCCCTAGAAGATTTTCAGTACATTATAACCTTCATAGTTAGAAGCGCATATTCTAAACAAATGTCCCTCAAAATTTGTTCCAACTAAACCATATGAAATATGGTGTGGTAGAAAGCCTAGTACATAAAGATATGGGGTTGCCCATCATATGTTAAGAAGAACAAGGTAGCGAAACTAGAGGATAGATCCTTGAAAGGACGTTTTAACGGTTTTCCCGTAGATTCGATGGGATATCTCTTTTACCTTAAAATGATCATAGGATCATCGTGGCCTTACAAGACTACTTTCTTGAAGAATAATTCATTCGAGGAGGTGGTGCAGGTAGAAAGATTGTTCTGGAAGAACCAGATAACGTCCCTTCGAAGACATTAGTTCAAGAATCTGAACCGAATACGACACAACCGTATCAACAACGTTCTAGAAGAGTATCTCAACCGCCTGAGAGATATGGCTATCTGGACGATACACAACATTATTTGTATGTTGTTGCAGAAGGAAGCCATGGAGATGATCCCTCTGACTATGATGAAGCAGCCACTGATATAGATTCTTCAAAGTGGCTTGAGGCTATGAACCAGAGATTGATTCGATGAATTCAAACCAAGTCTAGACTCTTATTGATCTACCTAATAGAGTAAGACTAATTGGATACAAATGGATATATAAGAAAAAGATTGACCCAGATGGTAAGGTGGATACCTATAAGGCCAGGCTGGTGGCGAAAGGGTATAGTCAAAAGGAGAGCATTGACTATAAGGAAACTTTTTCGCCAGTAGCAATGATCAAATCTAATACAAATTCTGCTAGCCATAGCTACAAACTTGGATTATGAAATCTGGCAAATGGATTTGACGACTGCATTTCTAAATGGATACCTCGAGGAAGACACTTATATGCAACTTCCTAGGGGCTTCATATCCGAAGTAGATTCTCATAAAGTTGGCAAACTGAATTGATCCATTTATGGACTGAAATAAGCCTCTCGGGGCTGAAATCTAAGGTTCGATGAAGAAGCAAGGAAATATGGCTTCATGAAGAATGAAGACGAACTATGTGTCTACAAAATGGTCAGTAGGAGTAAGTTGACATTCCTGGTACTATATGTAGATGACATACTACTTATAGGGAATAACATAGGTGTATTGACGTCAGTCAAGACATAGCTCTCAAGTATGTTCTCCATGAAATACTTGGGAGAAGCAACCTACATTCTGGGAATTTGCCTATATAGAGATAGAGCTAATAAAATGATAGGACTCTCCCAAGCGCTCTACCTAGAGAAAGTCCTTAAGAGATATGAGATGCATGACTCTAAGGGAGGACTTTTTCTCATGAGATATGGTATTCTTCTTTCCAAATCTATGAGTCCTAAAACGGACAAGGATAGAATGAATATGAGGAATACACCCTATGCATCGGCAGTAGGAAGTCTCATGTACGCGATGTTGTGCACGAGACCAGATCTGGCATATGCTGTGAGCATGGTTAGTGGGTTTCAAGCAAACCCAGGGAAGCAACACAGGACTAGTGAACTGTATCTTAAAGTATTTAAGAAGAACTAAAGATAGGCTATTGATATATGGAAATGGAGAATTGATGGTGGATGGTTACACAGATGCAAATTTTCAATCTGATCCCGATGACCTCAAGTCCACCTCTGGTTACATATTCACACTCAATGGTGGAGCAGTGTCATGGAAACATTTTTCAAGCAAAGAACAACTGGTGATTCCACAACGGAGGCAAAATATGTGGTCTCCTTAGAGAAGTTGTTTGGATGAGAAAGTTCGTAGCCGAACTTCAAGTGGTTCCTAGCATAGAAATGTCGTTTCCACTATAGTGCGACAACAATGAAGCAATTGCGCAAGCTAAAGAACCAAGGTCTCACAATAAATCTAAACACGTGGTGAGAAATTATCATATAATACGAGATATCTTTGAAAGAGGCAATATCGCCGTGCAGAAAATAGCCTCAGTAGAAAATGTGGCTAACCCACTCACCAAGCCATTATCACAGGCGGTGCTAGATAAACATCTTGAGAACATGGGCATCAAATATCACAGCGATTGGCGTTGAGTGCAAGTTGGAAATTGTTAGGTGTATGTTCTCAATGACTATTAGGAATTAGATAGAGTAGGGCTTTGATAAGTTATTTGTACAAACTATTATGTGTTTCTATTTAAAGAATAAAGATTTTGATTTTGTTCATATAAATCTAATGACATTTAAATGTATTGAACAAATAAGTCCATGAGATTTGAAGATAGACTTTCCACCTCTTATGGTTGAGAGGAGGCACTGGAAGAGTCATGTACTTAATCTCTTTAAAGGGTGCTCGCGTGTTAATGAATTTTAATTGAACATTAAAATTCAACTCGTATGACACCAGCATTGACATGGAAGTGCCAGTCGAACACTGATAAGATAGTGGGAGCTGGTGTCATGAATATAGTTAATGGAATTAACATATTTGAACTCGACTCGCATTAATCCGATCACATGGATATTTACTCTTTGACAGTCAGTGATTGGAATTAAGATTGCGATAGTATGTGTGTTTAGACCTAAGGAGTTATTTACAAAGTGCTTGTAGTATTGGATATGTTATCAGAGTAGTTAGCTCATATCACCTGATAGGTGGGGTCAACCTCAAAGTACGATCCACATGGTGCATTCAACATTATAAGATAACTGTCAATATGGGATTCACCGTCTTTACAGTAAATGATTATGTGACAAGTACGATCATAAGTAATTGAAATTGCAAAGTGTTTGACCAAAGCATATAAACTAACTAGTGATGGTCACTAAGGGTGGTTAAGTAATTTCACATTATTATGATTATCGAGTACAACATCAAGTTCTATGAGTTTGACATACCATGGTTCTTACCTGATCGGGTCACGTCGGTGAAGAGTTTATACATATATGGTAGTCGTAATCAAGGTTCGTGATGACATGTTCATCTCGTATTCAATTAGGTTATAATTTAGTTCCACAGTGTTGGCTGGGTGACAACCTTATCCTTTGGAGTCCTCCCACTGCCAATTGAATCGAGCCTAGAGAGTCGCGCTATGTGAAGAAAATGAATATTTTTCCATGCTAAGGGTATTTTGGTAAAATCACATTAGATGTGATTGACTAACAAAATGCATGGCATGATTTAATTAAAGATATTTAATTGGATTAAATAAACTAATTAAATTATATTAATTCATAAGTTAAATTAATTGGAAATTAATTTATAAGTTGAATTAAATTAATTAGATTGAAGTAATTAATTAATTGTCAATTGGATTGGATTTGGATTTAATTAATTACACATGGGCTAAGATAGAACAAAGCTCGGAAGCCCATCTCAAACAGGCCTAGCGGCCGGCCCATCTGTAGTAGACCTAGGGGTTCTGCTTATTTGATATAAGTAGTTAGTCAGTGTCAAAACTCTACACAAGTCATTATTCAGAATCTGACTTTGCGCCAAAGAAACCTAGAGCAATAGGAACGGCAAAATTCCCTCCCCCTCTCTCCATTTAGCCGCTGCTGCCATTGTTGCTGGGAGGAGATCAGAGCTTTCTCAGAGAATTTTCTTCCGCGTGATTATCTAGACGCAGGAGTCTAGGGCTGCTGCTGATAAATCGAATTTTTCGTCAAGAGGTAATTCGACTACTCTCTTGCGTAATTCATTCTAATTGCGTAATTACAATATCACGAAAACCCCAAATTCGATTCTCGGTGTGATTCAGATGAAAAATTTTATCCGCTAGAATGAATCACAACACTTAGAGAGTTGGGCTATGTGAAGAAAATGAATGATTTTCTATGCTAAGGGTATTTTGGTAAAATCACATGATTTAATTAAAGAAATTTAATTAGATTAAATAAATTAATCAAATCATTTAATTCATAAATTAAATTAATTAGAAATTAACTTATAAGTTGAATTAAATTTATTGGATTAATTTTAATTGGATTAAAGTAATTAATTAAAAGTCAATTGGATTGGACTTGGATTTAATTAATTACACATGGGGCTAAGATGGAACAATTCCGAAAGCCCAATTCTAAAAGGCCCTAGTGGCCGCCCCCTCTCATTGTGATTAGGGGTTTTGTTTACTTGGTATAAGTTGTTAGTCATTGTCAGAATTCTAAAAAAAAATAAGTCATAATTCCGAATCTGGTATTGAGCCAATGAAACCTAGAGCAAATGAAAGAAAAAATTCCTTCCCTTTGGATTATGTTTAAGACTTTTCTTATAATCTTTCCATGATGGAGGAAGTTTATCTATAATGCAAGACACAATTATGCATTCATCCATATTCATATTTAATTGTTTCATGTGTCCTAAAATGCATTGCAATTCATTAAATTACTCACTCACAGATTTTCCATCAACCATATGATAATTCATAAATTGGGAAGATAAAAATTTCTTACTTGTCGCATCTTCAGTTAAATACCGTGAATTGAGTGTATTCCAAAGTTCCTTCGTGGTTTCCACGTTTTGATAAATATCGAACAAATTATCCTCTAGAGCATTTAGGATGTGGCCTCGGCATATTTCATCATCTTTACCCCACTTTGTTCTAACCCGAGATTCCGCCAAAGTTTCATTCTCACGTTCTTGTGGCTTTTGCGTCGTCAAAACATAATCCACTGCAAGCGTCAACAAAAGGAAACGAACTTTCTTTTGCCACCGTCTAAAATTTCCACCATCAAACCTCTCCAACTTCATGAAATCAGTCGTGAGTTGTGGCAAATTTTGAGAAGCCATAAAGTATTGTCTTGAGATTGTTGGAAATATTGGATGAACAACTCGAACGAATGATTTCGTATAACCTCCAAGTTGCGCAAAGTTACGCTCTCCTCAAGACAATATTCGCGCCCCTATCGAGTGCAAACGAGTTATAAACGAATTTGTCCCAGAATACAATGGAGCCCAGTCACAAGAACTGTTATTTGTCTGCGAATTGCACTTTCAAAGGCAAACCCAAATACTTAAACTATATCAATAATCCCGCACGAATTTTACTAAAAGAATGGAAAGGCTAAGTTTTTGAAATGAAAGGCTAAAGTTTCTGCTTGTGTTTGCTTTGTATTGGGATTGCAAAAGTAATTGGAAAATCAGATAGAAGAAGCCCCTTTTTGTTTTGTCTTTACGTGAAAACAAAAGAAAGAAATTATGGCTCCGTATGGTTGTGTTTTCGGAAATGGATTCTGAGTTTTTTTTGAAAAATGTGTATTACAAAAATTTGTGTGAAAATATTGAGTTAATTTGTTTGTTTAGATGTATTTTTAGAATTTAATTGAAAGTAGTGTAGATGTGATATAAAGTTGATTTTTATTAGGATTTAATATATGAAATGATTGAATTGGTTATGAATGTGATGATGATGGAGGAAAAGTTATTAAAATAATATATTTTTTTAATAATGTTATGAGTTGGTAATAAAAAAATATGTATATATGTGTGTATATATATATATATACACATATACACACACATAATATAATATATAGAGCTATTAACGCTAATCATCCCCCATGTCACGTAAAAGTGTCACTTTAGTCTCTCTTGTGAAAAATTATTATTTTCATCTTTCATGTCCATAATTTGTACCCAGATGGTCCTTTTTTCGACATTCCGACCAAATTTTCCGGCTTTCCATGCCAAAATAGGGCTATCCATGCTTATATCATGCACGTCTTCACGAGAAAATTCATAACTCATTGTAGAAAGCTCGGATTCATGAACCGTTTTCTTCCCATGAAACTAGACAATCGCACATAATCAGGAGACGTCTAAAACAAAGCAGTTTTGTATTAAAAAATTAGCTAAAAATCTGTCGGAAATGATGCTTAGCTAATTTTTTAATGATAAAATATTGTGAAACAATTGAAATGATTGATTGTTATATAGGGGAATGTGTAGTGTATTTAAAATTTGACCATTTTCTGTTAAATTTGGCTTGAACTATATATTTAAAATAAAAATATTTTCTGAATTCACAACCATACATAGCTTATATATCTATCTTTTACTTTCTATTGCTTATATAGAAAATTGATATCCCTTCAAGAGAGTTGTATCTCTTCTATATCACAACGGTAAAATATTATCAGACAAGAATAATATCATTTCACTAGAAAAGTCAAAAGTTCAAATAGAGTTTCTTAAAGTCACACAGATATTTTGAAAATTATCAACGGTAAACAATTATTTTGAAAATATCTAACATAAACAATATGCACCAAAAGGTTTTGAAAACCCATGGTTGAGGTTTTTGACAAGCCTGTGGATTCCCCACCCTCATGTAATAAAATGTTCCATAATCCCAAGGTTGTCAGTGTGCAGTCGGCTGTTAATGAAGCTATAAAGGCCATTAATGATATTGGCATTATGAAATTTGAAAATAATCACATTAATCCCCAAGTCTTGCGCTTGCCTCCAGTTAATGAATCCGGAAGAAAGCTCAAGTTAATGAACCCTTGCTTTGCCACCTTGGCCGGACAAAAGTGGTCGGAAAGTGAACAGAAGGACCATATTGAAATTCAAAATATGACTTGAGGGACGGTAATATTAATTTTTTCACTTGAAAGACTACTCTGACACTTTGTTACCACTTCAGGGACTAAAAATACCATTTTTCCCTATTATGAGTTTCAAATTGCTACAAGTTACTAACTATTACAATCAACTACTATATGAGTAAAGAAAAGTCTACACGCTTTTGGTGGGAGTCAAATTCAAGACCTCCAATATTTTGGGGTCTCAGTTTTGCCAGTAGAACTAGGCTCCATTGACTACTATTAAGCAATTAGAATTTCTAATTTACGAAGAAGATAATTTTTTCTTATAAGTTCTTTAGTTACCCCTCAAAGAATGTCGATGATTTAGTGTGAATCAGAAAATGTATAAACACGTATTGTTTATGATTAAGTTCCAATGTGTCTATGTAATTAAAATAATAATAATAATAATAATAATAATCATCATAATAATAATAATACATTTTCTAATATATGAATTCTTATATAATCGAGTCTATACAATAAAATTTTATGATTAATTTCCAATAATTTTTGTATTGATATATGAATGTTGAGTCGATACGGTTCAGAACCTAATTAAAACTTTAACCATTCCAAATTTTCAATGTAAGGTAAACAATGTCTTTTTTTGTTGTTATTAATTAAGGATGTTATAAAAACTTTATGTTTTTCTTCATCATCTCATATAATTTAGTACTAATTATATGTATGTGTGTGTATATATATACACTAACTATTTCAGATAGAAGAAATAATCTTTCTTTTATTCGAAAATAGACATTATTTTTCTAATAGAATGATTTTAATGACAACCTTGTTGACATTAAAAAAAAAAAACATAATTTATCTTACAAAATGAGAATAACGGAAGAAGTTAATAATATTATATATGACTTATTAAATTCTCAATATAGAATATCAAAGACAAAGTAAATGAAATGGAAAGAGCTTTTAGCCCTATAACCTCATCAATGGAAACGATAAAATAAAATTTTCAAAGATACATTTTACACATAGTAATTAATTCTATTGTATGATTTTTTTCAGTAAATTTTTTCATCAATGATATAACTTTTCAACAATAAAAATAAATTTTGAATTATTATACCAAATTAATTTTTTGAATAAATAATTGTTCTCGAGCAATGCACGGGGCAAATACTAGTTAATTTTAATAATTAAACAAGTATACTCATTCAAACATAATCAATCTATTAATAGCACTTAAATCATGATAATTTTTTTGATCATCTAACAGTTAGTTCTATTGTGGGGAGTAACTAAAAGATAATTCCTGACAATGATATTTGATGACTTCACTTTCATGATAACTACATGCTAACTTTGGTTTCATCCTCCATTTCTTTTCCAATTGAAGTACTATATTCTTTAGTACCAATCACTTATTGACACTTGGATATTGCAATAATCGAAGAAATAACCAATTCATTACTTAATTTGATGAAATAATTTATTAACAAGGTGTTTTTGGATAAAAACAAATTGAATAGGGAGGAATCAATATGATTGATTCGAGCCCCATGATAATTCTCCACTTAGAATTATATCACAACCCCCGCGTTGGAGTTCGATACGCTAGACGGTGGTTCAGACTTTAACACTTCGACGTGTTGTTTAAAATTGTTATTCGGACCGCAATTCTTAATTTTTGATTTCGAATATGAAAAACAGTGAATCGAAAGACTCAAGTCAAGATACAAATTACCTATACGATACTTAAATCTGAATAAAAGATAATTTATATCTCCATGAAAGTCTTTAATTCTGAAAAATCACAGGCAAGCGATACAAGCCTTGAAAAGGCAAATTCCATCGAATCTAATACTAAATTACATTACGGCTACTCCTAAATTATGCTATGAGCTACTTCTACATTACGCTAAAACTACTCCTAAGACTAGAGTTAATTCTAAGAAAACAAAAATGCAGAAGTCTGATGATCTCTTCTTCCTTTCTCCGCGGCTCCTATATATCTTGTTTTCGGGAACCGTCTTCAACCCACGTTCCTTGTCTTCGGGAACCGTCTTCAACCCACGTTCCTTGTCTTCGGGAACCGTTTTCAACTGTCCCCAACTGCTCTTTCAAATCTTTTCAAATTAGCGCGTCTTTGCAGCTGATTGGCTATTTGGACTTCATTTTATTTCTTTATATTCGATTTTTGGGCTTTTGTCAATCCAGCCCATGTTTTCACCATCTTCTGAATTAAATGGGTCTTGTCTGGTCTATTTGTAGACCCATTTCCTTCTTTTCGAGTTTCCCCAATTTGGGCTCTTTAATTCGAAAGCCCAAATTATTTTATAGTGTAAACACAAGGCTATTATTCATATCATTCAACTAACAATCACGAGTCATGGCTAAAACTAAAATAATGAATAGCACTTGATTTAACAATTCTTCACTAATTATTAACTAGTAAACAATCGACCAAGTATATTAAAAGTTTACATGAGAAAGTGAATTAATAAGGAAATCTAAAAACTAACCACTTTCTTGAATGAGTGAACAGTAATATTTATGAAATAATTTATAAACAATAAAGGTCAGATATTATTCATCAAGTACTTAGTTAAGGCATATTTAATAGGGCTGGGCAACAATTTTCTGAAACCGCCCGCACCGAACCGCACCAAACCGTTTTCGTCAAACCGTTGCACAAACCATGGTTTCGATTTTAAACGAAAACCGCACCGCAAAGTTGGTTTGGTGATGGTTTTGGACCAAAACCGCACCAAACCGAACCGCAAAACCGCCATTATTTTATATATTTATATTTATATTTATCCATATGTATATTTACAATTCGGATCCTCTATTGCAATTGGTGTTGCATCTCCTATTGCATTGCCTTCTATACATGACAAGTGTATAAAATTCAAATCACTTATATATTTCAGGAAAATATTTATACACTTGTCATGCATAAAAACAAACGCAATACGAAATGCAACACCATTTTGCAATAGAGGATCTTATGTGGTATATTTATATACATATTTATTTTTATTTTCTAAACATTTATTCATTATTTTACATGAAAATTATGAATTTGTTATTTAATCATATTGAAATTGATATTGAGAATTAAATTTCATTTGCTATAATTAATTATTCATTTTGAATTAGGATTAAAGTAATACTAGATTAGATATATCAAATAACATGAACCGAATTGATCAACACCTCTATAAATTGATACCTTAAGCCCTAAACCCTAAGCTCTAACCCCTAAACCATGAACTCTAAACCCTAAACTCTAAATGCATGATAGATTAAATAAATAATTAAATAAAATGAGTTTTTATCTAATATGGACCAATAAAAAGTATATAAAAGTTATTGAAGTGTTCACCCAAGATGCGTGTCCATATTTTGTTGAAGCATGGACTTGGGGAAATAAATGAAATCTTGAATATACCAATTTATATACTACAAATATAATATCTTTTTGAACTTTAGACAAATTAAAATAGGTACTTCAAAATGTTATTTAATTGATTTTTGAATCTTGTGTCATGGATGATATGTTTTAAATGAATTATAATTTGATAGAGATAATTTTTCGATAACTTATAATGTACGTATAACACATATCTCGTCTCAACCTTATAAATTTGAGGTGAATTTAGAGACGGAAATATAAATTTAAATTTCATCATCAATCGGAGACAATAGATAAAATTAAAATTTTATATTAATTCAAAATAAAAATTATAGGTAAAAATTAAATTATATTAAAAAACTGAATTCATATTCATCTGAAATTCTTAATCATAAAACTAAAAATGATTAATATTAAAACAAGGAAACAAGTTTTATTCTAAAAGATTGAGTCTGTGACTTTTAAGGCTTTCAAAAGGCTCGCGAGCTTTTTCATTTTTTTATATATATTTATTTTTATATTATAAATATTAATTATATATATTAAATATTAACTATTAATAGGTTGTTTTGTAAGTTAAAAGTACCGAAAAATTTGTACTTCTCTTATTTTGTTTTAGCCTTGTAGACCAACTTTCATATTGTTTTCGTTTAAGTTTTGTAGGCTATTTCATTATTATGTATGGACTGTTTAGTAGGACAACTTAGTCCAATATTTTAAGTTTTTGCGAAGCTTTGATTATATTATGTAGTTTTTTGGATAAATAATTTTTGTTAAGCATAACTTTTATCTATGTGAAATATTATTATTAGGTTTAGTTAGGTAATGTTTAAAAAATGACACTTTTATGCAAATATCCTGAAATATTTATTTTTAGTTAGATAAAAAGCGTAAACCGCACCAAACCGCACCGAACCGCTCCAAACCGCACCCTTGGTTTTATTTTTCAAAATGACAATTTGAGATTTCTCTACCAAAAAATCGCACTTGGCAATTCGATTTCAAATTAGAAAAAAAAAACCGAAACCGCACCACGAACACCCCTAATATTTAACTAGTTATAATAAATGAAATGACTAGCAATACCTAACAATTCCTTGGGCAGTATCGAATGATAAATGGATAGTCAATAATCAATTCTTCAATTTCATAACATCAACTGCTTTATTATCATAAATTAACATTAATTAAGTATTGTTTAAAGAAGTATAATTAAAATTTGAGAACAAGAAAGGGAATAGATGCGTACCTGAGCGGTAAAATGAAGGGAAGTGCCATTATATATGTACACATTTTATTATTTATCTAAATACACATGTTTAGAATGAAAGGTGGCATCTTACAGGGGTATGAGGCAAGGGACGTGTACTCTTCCCCTTCACTCTGATCTTATAATTTATGTATTCTTAGTAAAATTAGTATTCACTCCTTAAACCTTCAAAGTGTATAATTGGACCATTGAAACTTCTGAAACTTGCAATTTAGTCCATATTAATTTGTTTTGACACTTTAGAGTTCATGTCTATTTAAGGTTTGACCCGTAAACCTGTTGTAGTTTCTATCAAAAAATTTCCAGTAGCAACATTATCGAAATAAACAATTTCATCACATACCAAAAATATACTGAATGAAATAATCAGAGGTTAATAAATTCACATAGCATTTAATCAGATGAGACAGACACAATTGGCTAGTCAAATAAAATGTGTATGATGGCAATTTAATCGCACCTAATTATTACAATTTAATCACATAAAATCATTACTTGAAATGCAAGGCGTCACATTTATTTAAATTATGGAAAATTTTGGGTTTTGATGAAGATTTTGAGAAATTTCAGTGGACGTATGTTATGAAAAATAACTTGATATTATTTTAAATTTTGTGAAATTTGATATTTCGACAAAAAATTTGCGAAATTTCGAGTTTTGGTGAATATTCTGTAAAGTTGAATTGAAAGTGAGATTTCGCTTCGAGACACTAGAAAACCCAAAATTTCAGCATTTTGATGGAAATTTAAGACCATGCCTATAGCAAGTGTGGCTGGATTGGTGTATAAAATATGGTAAAAAATGAATAAACGCATATTTACTAGGTAGAGACAAATAGCGAAGTTGTATACAATCAAAGGTCTCATTCAAGGCCGTTTAAGGCCAAATCCCCTTTAAGCAAAAGGGCTTCAGGAGACAAGCCTTAAAGGGAACTTGGGCTTTAAGAGTAAATGCTTGACGGCCGGCTGCCCGTTAACAATTGTTTTTTCTATTTAATATATTATAAATAAAGTAATATATAAATTTTAATGAAAAATTAATAAATAACAAAGTGTGCAACTGTCAAATGTCCGTTGCACGCTTTATGCACATTTTGACCTTGAATAACAAATTTTAAAATTATGTTCCTTATTAATATGTACTTTTATAAGTTATTATTTTGTACAATGTAGTTGAAAATATTTATTACTTTTTAATTGTATTTATATATTTGAAAAGTTTAACAAATTAAATTCGATAAAATTAAAGTATTTAAGTTTTTTAATATCGATTAAATTACTTTGTAATAATTAAGTAAATTTTCAAATAAAAATAATATTACTTTCAAATCATGCATTATTAAGAAACTCAAAAAAAATTAATTACTAAAATACTATTTTATAAATAGCCAAAATAAATAAAAGAATAAAGAAAATTATTTTCTACTAGATAATTATTGAAATGGAATGTTAAAAGAAAGTACAAATAAAAAAAAATCGTCGCCCAAAGGGGACTCAATTTTGAATACCCTTTTGGCATCCTTTTAAAGGCCCCTTTAAGGGAACATCACATTTAAGTCATGCCTAGTAAAGAGGATCTAAATAGGCCAGATCGGCCCGTACCCTTTAACTAAAGGGACGACTCAATCCCCCCTCCCCAAACAAAGGGACCTAAAGTGACGGATTAATCCGGCCTTGTAGGTCCTCTCGACATATTTAATACAATGATTTCAAAATGGAACTGCAGATTTATAAATTGTCAGAAAAGAAGAATGACTACAAGAGATAACTGGGTACTTATAATTAGATAGGATTTTGATGTGAAGAATGTTGAGTTTACTGTTTACTAATATATATTATTTTTAGTTGCTGGGCACATAGGTTTGCTGTAGAAGTCATATGTTACGAGCTATAAGTTTGTGTAATATTTTGCCTGTTGGTATAAAAGTTTTTATTTTTCATAAAAAAAAGTTTATTTCACAAAATCGACAGTGTAATACCAGGCCTTTTTTATAATATAAATTTTTTTAAGCGATGAATTTTTACGTATGGTATTTATATATTCAAGTAATAAATTTCGATGATTGAATTCTAATTTTGAGAGGGGTTGTAAGTATGTTAAATTTTTCTGATAAATGTGCGAAAAGAAAAGTTTAGTTAAAAGATGCATATGGGTCCCTTGCAATAATAGATAGTTAGAGGATTTAGAATAGTATTTAAAAGAGTTGGTGATAACGTTAAATTTTTCTGATAAATGTGCGAAAAGAAAAGTTTAGTTAAAAGATGCATATGGGTCCCCTTGCAATAATAGATAGTTAGAGGAATTAGAATAGTATTTAAAAGAGTTGGTGATAACCCTTAGTTCGAGGATAAAAATATAACGATAGCCGGGTGTTGAGAGGAAAAGGAGTCGGCGATTATGAGCAAGGATTAAAATTTTATTTCGATGATAATTTTTGAGTTTTTAAATATAAAAAATATATCGGAAACGTTTCGTAAACATCATGGAAAACTTGCAAAATGTTAAAAATAAGGTAAAAACGGTGAAAAAAAGAAGTAAAGAAGGGTTGCTTCCTCTTTTCACTAGGAAAAAATAATAGTTGTGTAAAATGTTTATACATCTACATCAATAATTGATCAAATTACACTAATAAATAAAGTGGTAACGTTTGATTCAATTTTTACATTTACATAACATATAACCGATAAAATTTTAGTAACTTAAATTATGAAATAAAAAATTCTAAAAATGCTGTCGTGAAAAAAATGAAAAGTGGTAATGTTTGATTCAAGTTTAACATTCATAGAGCGTATAATTGATAAAATTTTAGTAACTTAAATTGTGAAATAAAGAATTCTAAAAGTGTTATCGTGAGAAAAATAAACAGTTAATATGGATTATACCATGGTTTTAAACTCATCTGCAAATTATATGAAAAAATTACTTTAATCGATAATACAGTAATCTTCATCTTGAGTCACATGATAAAAAGTCGCTCCTCGGTGAAATAAATATTCGTTTGATATTGTTAAATTTATTACTCTTCATTTCTTCTTCTTTTTTTTTTTTTACCTTTTTCTCTACATTGAGAGATTTGAGAGTTCTGTTGTCTTTGCGATAGAACAAATCTTTTTGAAAATAAATTACCAAACTCTCAGTGTTTCCATGGAAACAAACATGGAAACCATGTAAACATTGAGAGTTTCCATGGAAACATTAAGACTGCATATGGTTATGTTTTTAGAATTGCATTTTCATTTTTTGGATCACCAGAAAATGAAAATGCACACTTTTAGGTAAATTTTATAGAAAATGCTCAAATTTTAAATTCTACTACACATTCCCCTATACAACACCAATCATTTCACCCTTTCAATCAATTCACAATCTTTCATCATTAATTACACTATCCCACTTATCAACTAATTCTCTTTCTTACTTTATCATATTTTATAATAACTAAATATATATGTGTATATATATATATATATATACACACACATACTTTATATCAAATCATATATATACACACACATTCATAATTAATTCAATCACTTCATATATCAAATCCCAATAAAATTCAACTTAATATCACATCAAACACCACTTCCAACTATTTTCTAAAAACACATCCAAACAAACAATACAAGTCAATATTTTCACACCAATTTCTATAATACACATTTTCCAAAAAAAACTTAGAATTTAACTCAGAAAACATATCCATACGGAGCCTAAGAGTTTCCTAGGAAACAATGTAATTTCGAAACTATATGGTGATTTTTTTTCCGTAAGTTGAAAAATAGAAACTTTTCGAACGTTTCGATGAAAAAGAAAAGAAACTTTGAACCATGATTATGAGAATGCATTAACCTGGAACGAGTAACGAAGACGATACACTGTAGCAATCTTATGAGGTTTTACTTCCTAGCCATATTGGGTTTAACACTTAATTCGGTGGGCCAATAGGGAAAGGTAAAGAGAACATGGAATTGACACAGGTTTTGAGATTGTTTCATGCGAAAATTTAATTATATTAGATTGTTATGTATGATATACAACCATTATTTTGTTGATAGTATAGTGGGTTTTTATAGGGATTTACATTACCATGAACATTTAATATTCTAACTAGGATATCAACCACTGTTAATGAAATTGAATGGTTCAGAATCCGGATTGTATTACTGTGGCTGGGATTGTATGACTGCGTCGGTAATAATTACTAAATAGATTTTGTGGTAGCCTTGGGAAATTGGGTTATACAATTGATCTACAGTGTTTCGCGATAAAACAAATCAGAATGAGGTGGATCCGATTGTTCATTCCATGTCTCGTGATAATCTATAATTTGAGATTATCTTTCAACTCCTGTGTTCGGTATGCTGGATGGTGGTTCAAGTCTTTATTTAATTCTTACTTATTGATTTCGAGTATAAAGACAATGAATTGAACAACTCAAGTCAAGATAAAACTAACCTATCAAGTACTTAGATCTGAAAAAAAAAGGTAATTTATATCTCCATGAGAGTCTTCAATTTGATGAGTACAAACAAATCCTGATGTGCACCTTGCAACCTTCGGCAAGTCCTTGCTAAACACAGATTAATCTATGCTACTGCTACTCCTAAATTACGCTAAGAACTACTCCTAATGCTAGAGCTAGTTTTAAGAAAATAAAAATATGTCGTTGTCTTCTGATGATGATCTTCCCCTCCTTCTTAGCCGCCTATATCTCATTCTTTGAGGCACCCACGATCATTTTCTTCTGGTATTGCCTTCAACTGTCCACAACTGCTCTTTCAAATTAGCGCGCCTTTCTTCTTTTCGGATCATCGACCCTTTGGACCCCACTTAATTTTTTTTTTCACATTTTTGCTTATTGGACTTTTATCTATTCAGCCCATATTCTTACAGCCCTCTCATCCTCAATGGGTTTGTCTTATTTATTTGTCATTCCAATTTTTCTCCTATTTGATAGTCCAGTATTTGGGTCTCTTTGGGCTTAAAATATTCTGAAAGCCCAAATTGTTTTATGATGTAAACAAATCCCCCCTAATATACGTGAAAGTTTCGAGTTCATGTGTATTAAAAGACACGTCTATTTTCTAATAAACGCGAACGCTTCGATTTCGCGTGGTTTTTTAAAGAACATACCACTTCATAAGCAGCCCTTTCGTATTTTTGGCAGTTATGGAGATATGCGCCCTTTTAGACTTCTCATGGAATTTCAATCGTCGTCTTCCTCCCTTTTGCGGTAATCAATGTGTCTGCTTATGATTGGGTGTTAAAAACCCCTTATAAATATCTCGTGAATTGATTCTTGGGTTTACAATTCTTCAAAAAAAAAAATTCTTCATCTTACCCGCACAACTCCACATCAAAGAAGCTCTACCTCATTTTCGACCATCGCTAGTTTGTTCGACTCCTCACATAATCTTTATTAATGGTTGTTCCTCAACATACTGCCGCCCATGACCTTGGGTTCTTGGTCCCTAGAGCGACTCTTCTAGAGTGTCAAGATGCCGCAGACTTATTCGATATCATTAGGGCTTCTCCCACCCATTACAGCGATGTTAAGGTGGTGCCTCTCGAAACCACTCATGTAGTCCCTAGATGGTTTTCTGAGAATCGGGGTCAATTGCTCAATCACTTAGCTCTTGGCCCTCAATTCGAATCGTCGGCCTTTGAAAACGCCGCTCCTGATACCCTCAATCTTTTCGGGACTTGGCCCGCTTTGGAAGGAGATGATACCCCCCTTTGCATGAACAGGGTAATCTGTAAATTTGCCTGGACCAATATGAGCAAGCCCATCAATGGTTGGATAGGCACTGTCGACACCTTTTCTTGGTTCGAGCGCCTTCAACAGTTTCACTCGAAGTGGGCAGCTAATCGAATTTTGGGGCTTATTCGAATAGCCTGCTACCAGAAGATCCCTTTTGAACATGTCATGACCAACTCTTTGGCATTATCTTGGCATCCCTCATATAATTGTTTTATCTTACCTGCAGGGTTTCAGACTATAACCCTGGAAGACGTAGCTCTGATCATCAGCCTATCTCCTTGTGGCGCAGTCCTCCCATCCGGTGAAGCGATTAATGATGCTCGTGCACTCCTAGCATCTTCGACAGAATGGTTGAAGCATCATGGCAAGATTTAGGGCTGTCCATTGGTTCGGTTCGGTTGAAAACCGAACCGAAAATTCAGTTAACCGAGAATTGGGTTTACCGAAAATGCAAACCGAAAAAGTTCGGTTCGGTTCGGTTAAAACCGAACATTTTCGGTTCGGTTCGGTTTGGTTCTCGGTTAACCGAATTTAGCCTAAAAATTATTTTTTTTTTAAAAGTAATTCGGTTTTCGGTTATAACCGGAATTCGGTTCTTAAAAATTCGGTTATAACAGAAATAATAACAGAATTATTTGCAATGATTTTTGTTCTTGATCCAGGCCCATATGAGATTATTCAACTTTGATATGAATTCAAGCCCACATGACATTATTAGTATTCAACTTTTAACCCAAATACGAATAATCAAGCCCACATGACATTATTCTTTGATATGAATTCATTTGGAAATATCATATATTCATATGACTGAACAGATCGATGCAGAATAAAGTGAGTGAGTTTTTCCTTTGCTACTGTGCAATTCTAAAGACTATATATATATATATATAAATAAAGTATTAATAACAATTAGATTCTTTAACATTAAAATAAATAGCAATCACACCATGTTAGCTGTTTGAGAACTCCAAATCTACAATCAAAAGGAACGAAACGATACTTAGTCTACAATAAATATTACATCATCCCATCAAATCCAAAATCAAAATGAACAATTCGAGGGCCGACAATACATAATTTCATCAAATTCAAAATCAAAATGAACAAATTAAAATTACTACGAGTTATTAGTCAATCAAACAGTCAACATAATTAAAATCGAAACATGATTCACTACCAAAACACCAAACAGTCGAACACCAAGAGCAAGACGGTGTGACTTCTTCAATTCTTTATAAATAGGCAACGACTGCAAAAATACAAAAATTAGTATTACAAACAACAATACAACACAAAAATCATTGGAAATAACAGATAAAGAAATTTCAAAAATATAACTATCTTACCACGTGAAATTTTCACAAGCCAATGATGTTTGACTCCACACCAATGGTTGAGCTCATATCTATAAACATTAAAATTTAAACATATTATAAGAACAATATGCTTAAAAACATGAAATTGACAAAATAAAAAATATTGTAAAATATATTCATTTAAAGCATACCTTGTTCAAGTATTTTAAGAGACTCAAAACACTCCTCAGGGAGAAGTCAATCCTGACTACAAATTAGAGCTTGCGCCATTTTCTCCGTCAATGAAGATCTAAAATCATCAATAATGCGGCCTCCAGTACTAAAAATATACTCTGAAGCAACAGTCGATATAGGCATGGCAAGCAAATCACGAGCTACTCTAGATAAAATAGGAAATCTAGGGCTATGCACTCTCCACCAGTCAAGAAGAACAAATCCAGAATCTTCACCCTCCATCTCTTCTTGAAAATACTTATCTAGCTCTGATTTTTTTGAACTTCAACTCTTTGATCTCAACTGTTGTATTTTCAGTCGTTTAGCCTTTATAAATTTGTTTTCATTGTCAAAGACGGACTCAATCCCAGAATCACTCGTCATTGAGGACACACTTGAAGAAGAATGTGATGAAGTTGGAGTTGCAGAAGAATACATGTTCTTGTACTCCTCAAAAAGTTCATAAAGAGCATTCGTTGCAAGGTTCCCCATTTCCTCTCCTCGTTCATCCTCATACATGCTCCTCAAAAGAAGATCCACATACTGAAATTTTTTACTGGGGTCAAGTATAACAGTAACATATAACATTATGTTCATTTTGTCTCCACTTAGACTTCCCCAATATTTATCGAACTTCATCCTCATTCAAACATAGATAAGTGATATTTTGATTAGAACTCCATGTATCGGTGGTCAATGAAACTCTTTGCCCAGACCGAGTTAAGTAATTCTTCAACTTCTGTTTCTCATCAAAATAAAGCTTATAAACATCTCTTGTTATAGTTGATCTTGATGGCATAGGAAAAGCTGGGGATGCAACAGTTAATAAATTCCTCAATCCTTCTTTTACCACGAAACAAAATGGCATTTCATCAACAACTAACATGTGAGCTACAACTTATCTAAGAGATTCATGGTCAATTTTCCGACTCGACGTCACCTCTCTTTGGTCCCCCGTTCCATTTTGACAATAACTTAGAATTGTATTATTAGGATTGTTTCTACAAGCTTTCAAATGACTATGCAATGTAGAAGTTCCATTTTTTGACGTACTAGCCGCATACGATTTATCACAACGTTTACATTTAGCTTTACGCTTACCTTCATTGTCAAAGTAGACAATAAAGTCCTTCCATATGCCGGATCTTTTCTCCATTGGTTTTCTAGGTGGCAGGTCATTGTTTAATTCATCTTCCTCTTGAATATCCGAAAGATGATCTAATCCAATATCTTCTTCTTGATGCGCTCGAGGAGGAGTTGAAGTAGGAATTGATGGAGATGGAGTGTCCAATGTGGAACTAGAATTAGCTCTTTCACTTTCCATGTCTTTCTGAAAAATTTAAACAACTTACATCACTTATAGTCGTATCTCATTATGGAAGACATACAAATTGTAAAACACACAATTTATCACTTTTCCTACAAAAGCCCCATTGACACAGATTGTGGGCAGTCACTGGGCAACAATATTTAATTCTCTTCTAATGAAGCAAAGACTCCTACAAAATCCCCATTGACACAGATTGTGGGCAGTCACTGGGCAACAACATTTAATCCTCTTCTAATGAAACAAAGACTCCAACCTGGTTTGTAGCCAAAAAAGGATTTAATATCCAACACAAGATTTTCATATATCTAATAAGAAATCTCCCTGTTGTTATTTACTTCCTCAACAGCTCCCAAGCAATCACAATTTGTATGTCAATTCTGCCTCAGATTGAAATAACAGATTGAAATCACAATTTGTTCCTCTTCAATTTATCACACAATGAATTGATGAATGAAGTGTGCATTGATGGTGCAAGAACAAATTCCCCTTCATTTATCACACAATTTGATAAATTGATAAATTAGGGTTGCAAAGGGGATATGGAATCTTACCTCTAAATGCGGCGTCGGACGGCGGAATCGGAGTCGGACGGCGGCGACCTGGAAGAAGCCACCGCGGCGAGCTGCTGGAGATGGAGTCAGCGGACGGGCAGAGAGAGACGAGAGACCAGAGACGAGAGGATTTCTAGATTTGGGGGCTGAAATGATAATATTTTGGGGCAGAAATGATAATATATTATATAACTTATCTATTATATAATATATGTAATAAAATATATTTAAAAAGATTAAAAAAACAATTCGGTTTTCGGTTCGGTTCGATTAACCCAACCCCAAAACCGAAACCGAACCAAAATTTTCGGTTCGAACCAAATTTTCGGTTTTCGGTCCGGTTCGGGCGGTTAACCAAACTTCCGGTTTTTTTGGACACCCCTAGCAAGAGTGGTGGTGCCAATGCTTAGTTCACATTGGTCAACCATTTAGCTCGAAACAAGGATCCCGTGTCCACTTTCGAAGAGGTACTGTTTCTCAACTTTGTTTTTTCCCGTTTGTTCATGAACTCCGGTTGTGCCGTGAACAAGACTTTTCTCCCCCTTTCTGCCAATATTTGCTGCAACTTTGGGCCCCCATCGAATTGGCCCTTTTATATTAGCGCAGTTTTATCGAATGATGTTCCACCTTCATCGGGACCCCTCGGATGTTAAGAGATTATCAGGTCCTCTGTGGCTATTATCTTGTTGGGTTTTTCTATGTTACCCAGACTTACTAAATACCAGGACTCTGAAGTCCCATGAAGAGGTAACTCGGACTTCTCATGCTTATAAACCCCTTTCGAGTTGGGTTTGTTATGGAGAGGCTACCATAAATTTGTTAAATCCTCTCGAAAAGGCCTCATATTTATTGGCCTTGAGTATTGTATTCAATCCGCTCTACGTATTGACATGGTGCCCCTTCTTTGAGACACGGCATGGTCAGGAGCCTACCCACTGGTCCCATACTGCTTTACCCAATTGGTTAGCAACGGTTGACTCCCTACAATATTCTGAGGAAGATCAACCTTACTGGCGTTCAGTCTTATTCTCCCGAGACCTTCTATTCGCAGACAATAATCCTGGTGTTGGGATTTATAACCCTAATGTAATTTTTGTAGCATTTCTTTCGATTTAATCCCTTTCGAATGCATTCTCATTAGATCATTTATGCTTTCTTTGTAGTTATGTTCGAGGCAATTCGGCATGAACCAGAGTTTTGCCTTACCATTTCTGGGAACTATGAACCGCCCTTGGTCGCAGAGGTAATATTCTATTCCAAAAATAAAAAGGGATCGAGCAGAGGTGATCATTCGAGGGAGACCCTCGTGCCAAGTGCTTCCTATCCAAGTCCCCATTATTTGCAGGGTTCTTCGAATGGAACAATGCTTCACGGATTTCTGGAACCGCGTTTTGCAGAGAAATTATTCGAAACGCATTGTCTGGAAGTTAGTCACCTATGCTGTAAAAGCTCTTGTAGGTTCTGCGAGTGTAGCCGAGCTCTCGAGGCTACTATCCCGTTGAGGTATTCAAATAGACACCCTTTCCTTCGTCTCTGTAGCTTTTTTCTTATTGATTTTCTCCTTTTTATTTTGGTAGGATAATGCTTACCTTATCCCGTATGATCTGACCTCGAGATGGAGATTCGAAAGAGATGACCCCTTTGTTCAGGCTCATGAGGGGTTATTCCTGGCCCTTCGAGAATCGGAGTTTACTGCTCGAACGGAGCCTTATACTCGAGTTGAGTCTTTCACCAGTTCCTCCATGGTAACTAGATGAAAAACCCAACATTCTACAGTATCGCCACCTGTTACTCGAAAACGATCAGCCCTTACCATTCGAGAGCCTCCTGTTACCAGCCTCCCAGAGGCATCCGAAGAAGAAGAGGCTGATGAGGATCCCCATCCTTGTATTCGAAAGAATAGCAGACTTCAGCGTTTACATGGGTCATTCGGGACTTCCTGCATAGTCGAAAACCCACCAGGTATGTTTCCTTATTCTTCCAATGTTACTTACCATTATATCACTGTCTTTATTATTCCTTAATGAATATATCTTTTCGAAACTTTCTGGAGTTACTTCTATAGGTGCCACGCCTGAAGCCGCACCTATTCCTCCAGTTTTGGTAGAACAAATTCAAAATGAAGCTGTCGGGTGTCACAACTCCTCCTCCAGTCCCCGAGGTTTTGGTTCAAGAAGAAGATGATCAAGCATTGGCCCTTGCTGCCATTGAACCTTCAAGTCCACCTAACCCTTCTCAAACCGCTACTTTGCCAATTTGGATCGAAGAAATTGAGTCGGCCCCATCGGTCGAACCAGCTTTAGATCCACTTCCTCGGAGTTCAGTGGTTTCTACCCCTTTTGCCCCATCTGAAGGTATGTTCCACTCTCTTTTCCTTGTGATCTTATTCTTGAATTTTCTGATTTGTTACTTATGCTGTTATTTTGATTATTTTAGGGGACGTTCTGCCTCTTCCATTTGCCCGGATTGAGTTAATAGAGGCACTTCATGACATTAGGCACCGCCCTAATGATTCGACTTTGCTGAGGAGGCTTCGTTTTCTCCTTGATGAAACACACTCGAGCATCTCGTATTTCAAGCATCTCGTCAAGTGTTCAAAACTTGTCTCTCCAATCTCCGTTACTTTATCAACCAAGGGATTAACCCCTTGGAGGAGGAGATGTCCCTCGAGCATTCTCGGCAGATGGACCAACTTTGAAATTAGGCTCCTATTTTAGAAAATACCAGGGCAGATTACTTGGCCCAGATCGCCACCTTAGATGCGCAAATTACTGATCTTCAAGCAATGAGGGATCGACTTGCCAACTTAGCTGATCAAGTCGAGGAAGACATCACAACCCTCAACAACCAGATCGCTCAGTTATCCAATGAATTCGAAGAAGTGGTCAGGCCAGCTGTACTCGAGAGGGATGCTTTCGATTCGGCCTTGGAAGTATTAGTCAGTTCTTTACATTTTATCCATTTCTAGGACGTAGCAATGTACATTTTGACAAAGTTAATTATAAAGTAAGAATTTCTTGCCAATTTCGAGCAATCTCTCTAATATGATGGTTTCATTTTCTTTCCATATACTTGGTCTGTACTTCTTTAAATATGTTTGCATTTATAGCTCTTCCATATTCATTACCATTTAAGTACTGAAGTTTAAAGGAATTTCTTGATGGTTTACTCAAAACCAAAAGTGGTCCTTCCCACTTAGGTGACCATTTTCCATAAAAATGGTCTTTCGGCCCTTCGGGTAACACCATTTTCCACACTAAGTCTCCTATTTCGAAGGATCTTGCCTTCACCTTTTTATTATAACTTTTCTCAATCTTCTTCTTTTGATATTTGATGCGTTGCAAAGCCATAATTTGTAACATTTCATGGTCTACTTTTTCAATGTTCATACTCTCAACATATTCTTTGGCTGTAAGCCGTTCTTGTTCTAGAATTCTTCTAGATTTTATGTTGATTTCCATTGGAATAACAGCTTCATGACCATATACTAGTTGAAACGGGGATATCCCTAGATTATCTTTTTTTTATTGTCTTCAAGGCCCACAACGTATCAATCAATAGCTCGTGCCAATTTTTTGGGTTAAGCTTTATAATTTTTGAGATACACCCCTTGATTAATTTATTCGATGACTCAGCTTGTGTGGAGACGGATCAAAATAGGTTGACAAAGGACCCAAGATAGAGCCGAGAAGGGTCGGGGTTAGACCGGGATCGCGAAAGAGAGTCGAAAATTGAAGCCGAGGGGTGCAGATATTGTACGTGGCACGCATGGCGGCGCCCAAGATAGCAAGGTGGCACCCAGGTGCCATTGTATGGCGCTTGGGCATGGGCAACGCATTTTTTTACGATTTTCGTGGCTTATATATTTTTGGCATGTTTCTTGAGTCCTATTTTGATGAGGATTGTTTCCTTAAGTCCTAGGGTTGATTTAGGATTGTTTTCCCTAAATCTATTAGGGTTTTAACTTCACTTTGTCTACTTAAATAGTATATAGTTCTACCAATTGGAGGTGGTTTTTTCCCTTGATTGGGTTTCCATCTTAAATTCTTTGTCTTCTTTATTGCTTTTGTTTTTCCTTTGTTTCTTATATTTTCCCGTTGTCGTTTCACCATTGAGAGCCTTGATTCCTAACAACTGGTATCAAGAGCCTAGGGTTTAAGTTTTAGGAGACGTCTTAGAACTAGATCTGAGGGTAAACACGAGAGCTTAGATTAGCTTTGAGAATTTTTGTCGAGTGGGAGCTATGGCTGGTGATGAGGGAAAAATTAAGATAGATAGGTTCGATGGTAAAGATTTTGGGTTTTGGAAGATGTAGATAGAGGATTATCTGTATTAGAAAAATTGATGGGGCATGGAGATGCCTCGATTGAAATTCATTGAGTTTGGAGATATTCCTACTAGATCGGGATTTTTCACTTAGGAGAAGTGAAAATGGTTGTTTGTTTCGAGTTTGAGTTTGGGCTATTTTTTATCAGTCTCCAAGTGGGAGATTATTGGGCAATTGTGTGTAGTTGGATCAAAATAGGATGAAAAAGGAGTCAAGATAGAGCAGAGAAGGGTTGGGGTTAGACCGGGATCGCGAAAGGGAGTTGAAAATTGAAGTTGGGTGCAGATACTGTACGTGGAGCCTAGGTGCCACCTCTATGGCGCCTAGGCGCCCATGATAGTGTCTGGCGCCCGGGTGCAGGCAGCGCGCAGACAGTATATTTTTCGACGGTTTTCGTGGCTTATGTATTTTTGGCATGTTTCTTAAGTCCTATTTTGATGAGAATTGTTTCCTTAAGTCCTAGGGTTGATTTAGGATTGTTTTTCCTAATTTATTAGGGTTTTAACTTCACTTTTTTTCTATTTAAATAGCATAGAACTCATCATGTAAATGTAATCGAATCACTTTGAGAGTTGAAATAAAAAGATCTAGTTGGAGGTGGTTTTTTCCCTTGATTGGGTTTCCACCAGAAAGTCTTTTCTTCTTTATTGTTTTTGTTTTCCCTTGTTTCTTATATTTTCCCGTTGTTGTTTCACCATTGAGAGCCTTGATTCCTAACAGAGATGTACCTGGTGTGCGTTTGTGTGTGGGAAGAAAGTGAAAAGGATTCATGTTTGTGTGTATATGTATTAGTATACTTGGTAATTGTAATATGCATACTAGTATGTGGGGCACCACGCAAGGCGTGGTGGTTGTGCCCGGTAGAATTATCTCTGAAATTTCAATAAGAAAGTTGTTAATGTTATAAATAATTATTTTGTGGATGCCCATACAACTCCAAAACCTCTTCATCTCCATGTCTTCTCACTTTTCATTATTAATATGAGTCAGCTTAATTTACTCTCCTCATTATGTAATCAACCTTTGAGGTTCTTGTTTTATGCTTATAAATAGGCTATGCCATTCTATTGTAGAGATACACAACAAAATCAATAAAATAATTGTCTACTTAGTTCTCTAATCTCTGTACTTTATAATATTTGGGGTTATTTTGTAATACGTTATCAGCACGATCCGTCTCAATTGTTTTATTTTTAACAAAAAATTGCTTGGATAAGGAGTTGTTGAATCATTGGTACAAGTGCCCTTTTAATAGACACAAATTCACTTTTAGAGGTAGTTCTTGATATATGTTTAATTTGATTGCTATATTCATGCTTATATATGTGATAGTGATTTATATATTTGATGATATGTCTTTCATGAGCCCTTGGCAAGAATTCAATTTATTTATATGTAGTCCTTATTTTTTCATTATTCTATTTGAAAAATAATCCATGTCAAAATCTTTAGCCCACTAGTGCATGTATTCCTAGCTTCTAGTATTCTCATTAGGAAACATATGGTAATTTAAAATCAAAATTTATAAGAGCAGGTATAATGTTTTAGTTTGATTTATATGAAAGCATGCATGTACAAGACATTGTGCATTTACATGAAAAATAATAGAGGCTATAATCAAATAACATTACCTTGAATATAGATCTTCATCTTATTTTGCGTCGATTAATATCTTGTTATAAAATAATATTTTATGTAATTGATTGATTGTTATGTAATTTATCTTATACTTTGATGATATTGTTATAATGATGAATCTTGCAAAACTTGACTTAGTGGCTCTTGACATTATAGAGAAGAAATATTTATCTTTGCTGTTAGATGTTGAAATTCATTTTAAGGCAAATGGTCTTGAAGACACATTCGAAGAAGGAAACAAAGCATCTAATCAAGATAAAACCAAAAACCATGAGCCTCGTCTAATTGGTTTTGCTCCATTTCCTGAAGTGAATGTAGCAACAAATAATCATTTTAATCATGAACAAATTCGAGGCCGTGGACAGTATATGGTTAACAGTAATGATTATTCAAAGAACACATGTTTCCACCAGAAGTGGAAACATAATAAAGAGAAAAATGATGGCAGCCAAAATAGCAAATTTGTGGAGAATTTATGCTATCGTTGCAACAGTAAGGGTCATTGGTCACGTACCTGTCGCACACCAAAACATCTTATTGACTTTACCAAGAATTGCTAAAAAGTAAAAGAAAGAAAATAGAAAGAAATTTTGCTTTTTGACAAGGGCGATTATGATCATGTCCATGACACTCATTTAAATGTTGCTGATTTCTTTGCTGATCTTGATAGAAAATTGATCACTTGAGTGTTCAAAAAAAATAATTCTTAAATCTTATTTTTAGTGGTTTTTAAGATAATTGTTAAAATGTGTTCTTTTCATCAATGAAGTATTTATTTATAAAATTGTCTTTTATCATTTTAAAGAATATTTTCTAATATTGATTTATTTTATTTTAAAGAATGAGTATTTACTCAATCAGCAGCAACATCAATAATGAAGATAAGTGTCTCGCTGATAGTGCTACAACTCACACCATCCTCAAAAATAAAAAAATTCTTCTCTTATTTAGTAATGTAAG
Organism: Buddleja alternifolia; assembly: GCA_019426215.1. NCBI lineage: Eukaryota > Viridiplantae > Streptophyta > Magnoliopsida > Lamiales > Scrophulariaceae > Buddleja > Buddleja alternifolia. The sequence continues at coordinate 47,676 of WHWC01000149.1, read as the reverse complement.
AAGCCACTGTTAGTACTATATCAGGTAGTGCAAAGTTAATTCAAGGCTCCGGCAGAGCTAATATATTGTTACCCAGAGGAACGCAATTTTATATTGATGAAGCATTATATTCTACCAAGTCTCAAAGAAAGTTACTAAGCTTCAAAGATATTCGCCGAAATGGATATCATATTGAGACAACAAGTGATGGAAATATTGAGTATCTTTACATCACTAATAAAATGTTTAGTAACAGATGTATATTGGAAAAGTTACCTGCATTTTCCTCCAGTTTGTACTATACCCGTATATCTACTATTGAAACACATGTTATCGTAAACCAAAAGTTTGCGAATCAAAATAAGTTTGTTGATTGGCATGACTGGTTGGGTCATCCCTGATCAATTATGATGCGAAAGATAATTGAGAATTCATGTGGTCATCCATTGAAGAGCAAGCAGATTCTTCAATCGAATGATTTCTCATATGCTAGTTGTTCACAAGGAAAGTTGACTATTCGACCATCAACAACAAAAGTAGGAAGTGAATCTCTTACGTTTTTGTAACATATTCAAGGCGATATTTGTTGACCAATACCCCCGTTGTGTGGACCATTTAGATATTTTATGGTTCTAATTGATGCATCAACAAGATGGTTACATGTATCTTTGTTATCAACTTGCAGCCTGGCGTTTGCGAGATTGCTTGCTCAATTGATTAGACTACAAGGACATTTTTCTGATTATTCAATTAAGAAAATATACCTTGATAATGCGGGTGAATTTACTTCCTAAACATTTAAAGACTATTGTATGTCTATTGGAATTGATGTTGAACATCCTGTAGCACATGTTCATACACAAAACGGTCTAGCAGAATCGTTTATTAAGCGTCTGCAGTTAATTGCAAGATCTTTACTTATGAGATAAAAAATTTCTATTTCTTGTTGGGGACATGCTATTTTGCTTGCATCAACACTTATTCGCATAAGACCAACAAGTTATCTTAAGTTCTCTCCCTTATACTTGGTTTTTGATCAGGAACCAAATATTTCCCATATAAGAATTTTTGGATGTGCGGTATATGTTCCAATTGCTCCTCTACAACGCATTAAGATGGGTCCTCAAAGGAAGTTGAGAATATATGTTGGATTTGAGTCTCCATCGATAATAAAGTATCTAGAGCCATTGACTGAAAATTTATTTACTGCTTGATTTGCTGATTGTCATTTTGATGAATCAGACTTCCCGACATTAGGGGGAAAAAATAAGCAGCTGGAAAAGAAAATTAGTTGGAAGGAATTATCTTTCTCTCATCTTGATCCTCGAACAAAACAAAGTGAACTGGAAGTTCAAAAGATAATTCACTTGCAAGGTTTAGCTAACCAACTGCTAGATGCTTTTACTGACCTAAAGAAAGTGACAAAGTTACACGTACCAGTTGTTAATGCTCCAGTAAAAATTGTTGTCCCTGAAGGTTAAAGTAATGAGTCTACTGTACGCCTGAAGCGTGGTAGACCTATCGGTTCCAAAGATAGTCATCCTCGAAAAAGAAAAGGAGCTAAGAATCACGATAGTCTAATTGAGGATAAAATAACTCTATAGGAGTCCCCAGTCATAACTAATATTTCAGTTCCAGAAGAACCTCAGATACATAAAAATTGTGAAAATTGTGGGTTGTGATTGCTTTTGTTTTCAAACAAATTTTGGCCAAAATTTGTTTGCTTTATGCTTTTTTGACCAAAAAGGACTTTTTTGGTCAAAGAATTCATCAGCTATTGTCTTCCTATTTGTGTCTACTTTAGGGTGCCTACTAATTACATCAACATATATATATATATAACCATAATATTATAATCATTTAAAACTTATATTATATTATATTTCTCAATTATTAACTAATTATAAATACAACTTTTTAGACAAAAACTTACATGATTTGACTGCTACAGTAACTTTTATCTCTTCTGAAAACAAAATCAAACACAAAAACAAACTCATTTTCATCAAAATACACAACTCCCAATAAACGTTTTCACCAAATAAAACCCCTAAAATAAAAACAAACACAGCCATGAGATCTCAATCGATTATGTTATGAACGGGATACTAGGGAATCGAAATGATGTCAACGTTCACGATAACTTTGCATATAATGTAGCGCTAAATATGATGAATGATAATGAGGATCAAGAACCAAAGTCTGTTAATGAATGTAGACAAAGAAATGATTGGCCAAAATGGAAAGACGCAATTGAGGCAGAGTTAAACTTGCTTACAAAATGAAAATTTTTTGGACCTGTAGTCCGTACACCTGAAGATGTAAAGCCAGTAGAATACAACTGGGTATTTTTGCAAAAACAAAACGAGAAAGGCAAATTGTAAGATGTAAGGCACGTCTTGTTGCCCAAGGGTTTTCGCAACGACCTGACATAAATTATGAGGAGACTTATTCTCCTATGGTCTATGGAACTACTTTTCGTTATATAATGTCTGGCAGTGCATGGCAAACTTGATTTGCGTCTAATGGATGTTGTTATAGCCTATTTGTATAGCTCGCTTGATAATGATATATATGAGAAAATCCCTGAAGGATTTAATATGCCTGAAGCATATAATTCAAGTTCTCAAGAACATTATTCAATTAAATTAAATAAGTCCTTGTATGGACTGAAACAATCTAGATGAATGTGCTATGATCGTCTCAGTGAATATTTGTTGAAGGAAGGATACAAGAATGATCCAATTTGTCATTGTATTTTCATGAAAAGATCTGAAAATGAGTTTGTTATAATTTCAGTTTATGTTGACAATTTAAATATCGTTGGAACACCTGAAGAGATTCAAAAAGTTGTAGATTACTTAAAGAAAAAATTTGAGATGAAAGATCTTAGAAGAACAAAATTTTGCCTTGGGTTGCAAATTGAATATTTAAAGAACTGAATTTTTGTCTATCGAGACGCTTATGTATCAACGGTGCTAAAGTGATTCTATATGGATAAATCACATCCATTGAGCACGCCGATGGTCTTGAGCTCACTAGATGTGAACAAATATCATTTTCAGCCTCAAGAAAGTGATGAAAAATTACTTGGTCCTGAAGTACCATATCTAAGTGCAACCGGTGCATTAATGTATCTTGCTTGTCATACTCGACCTGATATAGCATTCGCTGTTAATCTATTAGCAAGATATATTTCTTCTCCTACACAAAGGCATTGGAATGGGGTTAAGTAAGTACTTCACTACCTTAAAGGAACAATTGATATGGGCTTGTATTATTCAAATGTACCCAAGTCCGAATTGATTGGATATGCAGATGCTAGATATCTGTCTGATCCTCATAATGGTCGTTCACAAACGGGCTTTTTATTTACATATGGTGACACAGCTATTTCATGGCGTCTATGAAACAAACTATATCGGCCACATCATCTAATCATGCAGAAATCGTAGCTATTCACGAGGTAATTTGAGAATTTATTTGGTTAAGGTCTATGATTCAACACATTCGAGAGACTTGTGGTTTATCTTCTGGAAAAATGATCCGACGATCTTATATGAAGATAATTTTGCATGTATATCGTACAATTAAAAGAAGGGTACATTAAAGGAGATAGAACAAAGCATATTTCACCAAAGTTTTTTTTTTTCACTCATGATCTTCAGAAGAATGGTGATAGTAATGCTCAACAAATTAAATCCGTTCCAGTGATAATCTTGATGATTTGTTCACTAAGACGCTTCCCACAACAACATTTGAAAAACTAGTCTATAATATTGGAGTGCGTAGACTTAAAGATCTTGACTGATATTGTCATGAGGGGGAGATAATAAGCGCTGTGCTCTTTTTCCCTTAACAAAGGTTTTTCCCACTGGATTTTACTGGTAATGTTTTTAATGAGGTAACATCTGATTGCATATTGATATGTACTCTTTTTCCTTCATTATGGTTTTTGTCCCATTGATTTTTTTCTAGTAAGGTTTTAACGAGGCATATTCTTAAGTGGTGAACATCAAAGGAGGAGTGTTATGAATAACACCTCTTCATCTTCATGTCTTCTCCATTTTTATCATTAATATGAGTCAATGTACTTTACTCCCCTCATTATGTAATTAACCTTTGAGGTTCTTGTTTTATGCCTATAAATAGGCTATGCTGTTGTATTGTACAGACGCACAACAAAATCAATAAAAGAAATCTCTACTTAGTTCTCTAATCTTTCTACTTTATAATATTTGGGGTTATTTCATAATAGTTAAACAATTGTTATCTCGTAATTAGTGTTATTTATAGTAATATTAAATTGGTTTTTGAGAAATAGAGTTCAATTCTAGATATCTACAGTCAATGGATGATATATTATTGACTTTAAAGATATTTGGGATTTCTAGATTGAACCTCTTTGTTCATCTATTTTACAGTAAATTTGTCGTCTGCAAATTTTATTATCAAGTGTGTTCTAAATTTTAGGTGTGGTAGTATTTTTGTGTATTGTCTTGTTACTCTTAAGAAGCCAAAACACATGGAAACATAGTTGTCAACAATTTTTTTTTCCAACACGACTTTTATCTTTCTAAAGGTTCCTGAAAGCATATCAGAGTTCTAATTTGCCATGTTCCATCATTCAAACAAAATGAAGCTATATCCCCTGAATCACAAGTTTATGTAACCGGATGACAACATCATTAATAAGAGAATAATAGAAGCCAAAAGCTAATAACAACATGAAACTCGAAGATGCAAAACACCTCCAATTCTGTATGTCAAAATGCCAAAAAGCGGCTGGCACAATTCGTGGACAAGAAAATTAAAAACATAAAAATCGCCAAGAAAATCATGAAATTTGAAAACCCTAATAAGGAATGTACCAAACCACTAATTTGGAAAAAAGAAGAACAAATGGAACTAAAAATTGACATTTACATAGATATGAAACCAAAAATTTCCATTTCCATTGTGAGGTTGGTCAAAATATGTTTGAGCACCGTTGTAAAAGTGAACAAACTGTAAAGTCACTAAGGCATTTATCTACCAATGTGTGGTTGATCAAAAGTTGTCATTTTAGAGTCTTGAAGTTTGCAGCTGGATGATTGAGTCAAGTACGTGTGTAAAGACATCTGCAGTTAACGAAAAAAGTGATAGAAAGTTGGATATAGGAGCTACTAAAATATTTATTAGTGTTAGCAGACCGAGGTATGAAGCCATTTAGTTACCAAGGTATTTAACTTCGAAGCTGCTATCAACTGGATGGTCTAGAAGTGTCGCTAGAAGTGGATAAACCTGTATTTTGAATAGTATATATTTAAAAATGCAGCATGGTGAAAATAGGATGTTAACATATTATTTCAATAGTTGTTGAGATAAATAGAGACATACTACTACTGCAATATTAGATCAAGCTTGTCTCAGTGTCATATTCTATGGAAAATTGATGGATTTCTCCCAAACCGAAGACTGTATATTGGTTTTCTGGACCATAGCGAGTTTGGATTTTCTTTTTTCTTATGTCGGGGTTAAATTGTTTACCATGCAACTGTGTATTTATGGCATCACAATCAACCTTTTCATTCTTCACAAAAACGTTTAGCAAGGATAATTCCAAGGAGAAGTATGGCTTAACTAACTAATAATATTATATGTTTATATCATATATACATAAATAACATGTTCATCCTTTTTCATCAAGTCATTTGCAGTTAGGCCGAGATACCTTTCAGTGAGATCACCAAATAAAACAGCCTCTAGTTTTGTTGTACCGTCAAAAAGAGAATCATGGCGAACTTTGTTCTGTAAATTTTTTCCAGTTTTACCTTAGACACGATCTAAAACAAGTTATCCAATGTAATTCTTAACCTCGATTTTGCAACTGTTTCTGAGTGACAAACATTACATAGATGAAACATGAAGCAAGTGTTTATAAGGTTTTGTCAAAGTATATGGACCACAAACATTATATAGATGAAACATGAGAAAAATTGTTTTGTCATATTAGACTCCAAAAAAAAAAAAAGGGTGCAACGTCAAACAAAATGAGCTTACAATTTCATTTGTAAGAAAATTCGTTACAGAGGAGTATTTCTCTTGTAGATCCATCAAATGACGAGCGGAATGTTGGAGGTATTTTTTTCTTCGACAATTTTGGTAAGGTACGCTTGATTCCTTGATCTCTTGTTGCGGTTTTGAGGATTATTACAGTGAATCAGTACATGGTTAAGAAAGAAGAAACATTGTCTTGTTGAAGTAATGGGCGACATACCAATTTCCGAGAGATTGGCTCTCAGGATATGAAGGTTTGAGAATGATATTAGTAGAAGCTCTTGCTAAAAGTGATACTCCTGAAATATCATGAAATTTAAAATAAGCGTACTTTTATGATGATTATAGTCTTACCTCGTGGTGTTATTCAAGACAAACCTACATTTTTCAAGAGTAACTATATTGAGCTATTTGATATATTTCTGTAATAGATAAAGAAAACGTTTTCATGTAATGCTTAAAAGTAATGTAGATATTTTATTGATGTGCCGACGGACGGAACTGTTAATACCTACTATTAATATAGTAATCAATGGTGCATTTCTAATATAACCTAGCGCACCAAGTTTTGGATGCTAGTTACACAAGCATCCAACTACACACCAAGTTTTGGAAGCTAGTTACACAGATGCCCATCTAATATTGTTCAACTTTTCATCTCCAAAATCTAAGCTTCAGGGCCAAACTCACTAACATATTTCAATTGTCACACAAATAAATAATAAGTACAAGAAAGAGAGAATGAAAAATCAGAATACCTAATTTTTTAACACAGCACAAAAAAAAAGGACTGTAAAATTGGTATTTTATCATCAAATTATGTAGGTCTATTTATTACACAGAGATATTAAAGATATCGTAGTAGATCTATAGAATTTCATTGGTTTCTAAGACATTGAGACCCTAAAACCACCGTAATCCTCTTTTTTGTCATGAGTAAATCTCCAAAATCAAAGAGGCTTGCACCCAGAAATCAGACGAGATATGTGGCCGTTATGTTAAAATGTCAAAATAATTATCCCAAAATTAATTATTTAATTTTCAGTTTTAATTTTTTAATTTTTTTGAGCACAAACTCATTATAAACTATCTAGAAAAATATTTTAATATAGGAGCCTCATTTTATAAATTTTGTAAAAGAATCTGAAATGACTGAGAATAGATATAACAGCAAACCATTGTTATGCGAGATACCAAGTCTAGCGGCAGCAATTATGGGCTTTTTTTCTAGTGCAATTGTTGGGATCGACACAACCCCTGGGGACTTTGAGCGCAGCAGAAGACATATAATTAAAAAATTAAAGCGGCATCCCCAAAATTAGGGGTAGGTAGACATGGTACCATCAGATTCAAAACTATCCTAGAGATAAGTTTTCTTGTGTTTACCTCTTGAAGTCCAAAAATCAGCAACGCCTTTTTAAGCAACTCCCTGCTACACCTTTCTGGATGGGTTTGCCCTAGTGCCCCAAGTGTTGCGTATCTAAGTTTATCCACACCTTAGCTCGTACCCTTGATTATCTCTACCAGTGCTAGCAGGGAGAATATCGAATTTTGGCTTATGTAAATGGGTAGGAATATGTTTTGTGTTCTTCGTACTCAACACATGAGTTGGACGAATATTTTTGAAAGAGGTGGAGGAGTTGGAGAGAAAGTATTGAAACTTTAAACCTTGTTTTTATCTTAAAAAACTTCTTGAGAGAAACTTAAAATTAGTTGAATGAATCATTAATTAAATGAACAACAACACATACATACATATATATATATATATATATATATATATATACAGGGCTATACGCCCACACACTCTCACACACTTAGTGTGTGTGTTCACACTTGTTATATATATATATATATTTATGTTATTTTATTTAGTTTCCATTCTTTCTCAAATTCTCTTCCTTAATTAATTGGATCTCTTTCCAACTAAAAAGGTATTCTCATATATTTGATACATATCAAATATATCATATCTTATCAAATAAGATATTTCCATATCTTCAATATTTATCCTAATATGTATTCATATGATCTTTCCATATCAATTAGTTACCTAATTAATTAGAATAGATCTACCAAATATATTATAGGATAGATATATTAAATATATATATATATATATATATATAGGGTCAAGATCCAATACATACCCTATATTAGATAAGATATAAGACCCAATCTAAACCATTGGATCTATTAAATCCAACAGTCCATAAATGAAGCAAAAACAGGCAGCAAAATTGATTCAATTGGGATCAGGGGTATCATAGTCAATTGACCCCATTATACAGACTATCCACCTACCAAAAAAAAAGGCACAAAATATCCCTTAAAACCTCCCTAAAATCTCTCAACATTTAATCGAACAAAATCTCCCCTAAAATCACTCAATTTGTTGCCAAAATTAACTAAATCAAGATATAGAATCATATTAAAACTGTAATTCCTTCGATTATCACCACAACAACTGGTTCCAATCAATCGATATTCATCGCAGCAAAACCTAAATTACAGAAACAAAATACAATCGAATTTTATTCGCAAAGATGAGGTCGAAAACAACTCCCAGAATGATAGGTAATCATTTATACAGTATATTTTCTTTTGTTGTTCGATCATATACTGTATAATGACATATGTTTTGTTTGCGGAAAGTGTTTTTGTTGATTTGCTCTGAAGATTAGCTGTTGATTGTGGTCAAAATATGTGTTTTTGTTGATTTGGTATGCATATTTGTGTAATAGAGACTGAATATTGTTAAATTAGTTCGTGTATTGTAACTGTATAATGAATAAATGCATACTGTATAATGGTTTATAATATTCTGTATACTTGGTTAAAACATATCGTATAATAGTTTATAAGATTGAAACTGTATGATGTATACACACACACACACTGTATAATTGGTTATAACATACTGTATATTGGTTTATAAGATACTGAATAATGGTTTGAAATCATTAATTGTATATCATCAATCACAACTGTATATCACCATTGTATTTGCTGTATATTTGTTTATCAGCTATTATATAATGGATTAATTAGATATTGTGTAATGTTTATTAGGTATTGTATTCGCTGTATAATGAGTTATATGATTCTGAATATTTGTTTATATTATACTGAATAATGGATTATAACACATTGTATAATGATTTATAAGATTGTAACTGTATGATGTATAAACATATACTGAATATCATCACTCATGTGCTGTATTTTTTTTATTAGCTACTATATAGTGAATTCAAATGGGGAATTGATGATGATTACATGTATTTGTGATTTACAAGGTACTGTATAAGGAGTTTTTATTGTATAATACACTAATATTTGCTATATAAAAAGTTAATTAATAATGAAATGCTCTTTTATGACTACTGTATGATGTGTTAACCCATGATGTATAATACAATAAATTAGTGTATAATAATATTATAGTTAGTGTATAATATCTTAGTTGTTAATGAATAATGTGTTAATCCACACTATATAATGGTGATTATCTACTGTACAATGAAGTTTATGAAGAAGAGGCATCATCACCAGAGTCAGCTAATAGGTTACAGCTTGTGCCTGCACACGTTGAAGAGCCTCTTAGTGTCGAACAAAGTAATTCTGATGATGATTACGTGGAATCACAAGATGAAGAGACAGAATTAGAACAACAACCCACTCCTAGGAAAAGATGTGCGGTACAACTGCCTGCACGAACACGGTCAAAAAAGCAGAAGACACATTCTGTATCCAAACATCAACCAAAAGGGAAGGAAAAGTCTGTTGATTACATATAAATAAGAGTGTCCACGAAGGTGTTGGTGGATGTTGTTTCAACCCTGACAGAGGCACAAAGGGAGTGGGTGAAATAGTCCGGGTTCGGCTCCTTTTTGGATTTCAAAATAAAGGAGTTGTCTCACAATCTTGGGTTTAAGGTTGTAAATCTTTAAATCCTGGAAACTTCAGACTAACTCTGCCTGGAGGAAAGATCAAAATTAAACTACTGGTTGTTATCTATTGCATAATTTTTTATATGCTACTGTATAGTATGTTATAACCTACTGTATAATGGTTTATAATTTACTGTATAATGGTTTATAAGTTACTGTATAATTAGTTACTGTATTTTAACTGAGTAATGTATAAACACGCACTGTAAAATGGCATATTATTTATTGTATAATGGTTTATAAGCTAATGTATAATGTGTTAAAAGCTACTGTATAATGGTTTATTTATAAGTTACTGTATAATAAAACACATTATCTTTCGTTACAATCTCATTTTTTTCCCTCCAAATGCAGATATTGTATGTTGACAAAGTCAACTACAAAGGCCAAGTAACAGTCGAAAGATCAATCCCAACTTGGCTTAATTGGACGGACGCTGCACTACGGCAAAAGAGTACCGTAGAGATTCAACAAGGATTCTTTGGGAAGGAGATGATATCAAAGGGACAGTGGTTGTTGAAGGCGGAAAAAGGGAAAAATGTTGTTCAACAGCTTGAAGCTCCACACCAACCCCATTCGTCATTAGCAGCTCCAACAGAACAAGATTTTTCCATCAAGAAATGGAATACGGTTGAAGAGGTATGCATATTTATGTAATAGATACTGTGTATTGTTTAATTAGTTAGTGTATTTTAACTGTACGATGTATAATCAGATACTGTATAATTGTATCTTATATACTGTATATTGGTTTGTAAGCTACTGAATAATATTTTGAAATCACTAACATACAGTATCTAACAACACAATATGCAATATCCAATATAGTAGTATAAGTGATAAGGTGCTATACAGTAGCTAACAACACAATATACATTATCTAAAATTGTTACTCATTATTTTTAAAATATACGCAGGGGATATTGAACAATTTGGAAAGGTCTGCATTCAACCTGATTGATTTTATCTTATCAAGTACAGTGGATACATGAAATCATGTGATTCCATGATTCCAACAAATCCACGGCTGAAGAAAATTGAAAAAATGGTGTTCGATCATGTTGCAAGTTTGTATAGAACAAAATCAGGGACTGAAGAAGACATTCATTGTTCCTGCCAAAAAGACAACTACCGAGCAACAGGATACACCTTCCTCACATGAACATCATGCAGCCCAAACTGTTCAACCTCTCCAACCCGAAAATGTTACACCCGAACAACCAATAAGTACACCAATGCACTCACAGCCAAATTTCAACTTGTTGTCACAAGAATCGGGCAAAGTTGGAACAAAGGAAATTACAAGCCTCCCAATGCCAAATTTTAACCTGTTGTCACAACAAACACCAAAGAAAACACATCACGCTGAACCGGAGGGGACGGTACTGGATGTAGCAATGTCAATTGCTAGACAATACACTGATGACGTCTCCAATGTCACTGACCAAGTGCCTCCATCAGCTTCAAATGTGACCATTAAACCGGCTGTCTTGGAGATCATTGGTGAACAAAGGAGACTGTTAAAAGCAGCGCCAGACACGTATTCTTCGTACATTCAACGGGTTGTGTAGATAAGCTCAAAGCAGGGCGCAAATGAAAAAAGACTCTACGATTGGATGAAGCATGTTGATGAACACACCATGTGAGTACATATCTTTTTTATATACATTTGTTTTATTGAGTTTCATGTTAATGCTCTATGTATACTGTATAGTAATTCAATGTACACTGTATAATGTACCACTGCTGACTATGTAATATATCACTACAAACTGTATAATATGTACTGTATATTATGTCATTACATACTATATAATGCACATTAACCTTTTGTATACTAACTCATTTCAAACTGTATACTGGTTTTTCAGGACTATTGTTTTCCAGAGTGGTGATATAATGTGCACTATTTGGGATGTAATGTCCTTGGATCACCGCACTGAGCTTTTATCTGGTGCGATTGATACTTGGTCATTCCTGTTGAACAACGCCGAGGCGACGAGATCACCAACATCGCCTCTCAGATTTTATTTTCACTTGGCTGACATTGTAAAATATATTTCTTATCTTTTGTTCATACATAAATTATAATGATCTGCATGCTAACTAATTAAAAAAAAAATGGATAACAGATGTTTTTCGCATCAAAAAAAGAAGACAAAAGTACTGATGCGCTGCTGCAAAAATTCAAGGATAACGTTAAACATCATATGAGCATGTTTCCAAGAGTCAACATAACTGATGCTACGTTGGTAAGTTAAAACAGTTCGTTTGTTATAATTATCGTATTTTATGTAACTTTATTAACACCACTTTCATCCATCAATACATAGGCCGTCTTTCCAATTTTTCACGCTGGACACTACTACGTGATATGCTTTATTATGAAGCAACCAGCTATTGAGATCCTTGACAACAGCGCGACGGATGTGTTGATCGAAAACAAATATCAACATGTGCCATTCACTTTGGTACCTATCCTTCAAACACATAAAAAAAAATTTGATGTTAAATATCATTGTTAAATATACATTATAACATAATGTATAACCTCAAATAACTCTAAATTATACAGTAATGCACCGTATAATTATATGTTAAAACATTGTATAATGATGTAGTCAGTGACTGTGTACTGATATATTAACATTATGTATAATGGTATAATATTGGACTGCATAATCATTTATTATTCATTGTATAATGAAAATAATACTCTACTGTATAATGGTATATTAATATATTTATACACTATTTCTTACATTTTTAGTTTGTTGTTTCAAACAGAGAGACATGTTTGTCAAGTTCTTGATGGATATCAACCATCCAGCTAGAAGAGCGTTGTCAACGGTAGAAATTGTAAGGCTTCCAATGCCGTGGCGTACACATAGAAACAAATCGGATTGTGGTGTTTTTGTAATGCGTCACATGAAGACTTACCTCAGTGGAGGACTGAAGAATTGGGATCCGGAATTGGGTCCAGAAAACGTAATGTTTTATACTTTTTTATTTATATGTATGAAAATTTGTGAAAATCCTTATTTCCTATCTATCTAACTTTAATATTTATACAATGCAGAAATCACAATATACCAAACTCAATAGATTGAGGGGGCTTTATCTGGAAAAGATCCTCACTGCCGAGCTGAACACAAGCAAAAACGAGATCCTCAGACAGTCAAAGGAGGTGGAACAACAGCATGCCCAACAAAAACAGGGGAAAAAGGGTAGATGTAATCAACATGTAATGGATACAACAAGTAGATTTGGTGTTAATACACTGGATTTTTAAATTTCATTGTACAATTTTTTTTTATTTATTAGTTTTTGTTGCAATATAACTTTTATTTGGGTTGTCTAAATCTACAAAGTTTGTTCACTGCACATAACCTCTTATTGTTCTGTTCATCGAATGTGTCATTAAAGTGTTCATAACATATACAGTACATCATATGCATGTTATACAGTTATTAAAGGTTCATTATACAGTTAATAAAATTACATTATATAGTACACATGTATGCAGTATATAAAACAACAATTTAATTATACAGTATAAAAAATACTCAATTCTAGTGTAGAATTAAACATACAGAAAACACTCAATTATACAATGGACATTATGACATTTTTGACATACATTGAATAACACTTCATTGAACAGTCAATAATGTTTCAGTATACATTGAAAACTGGATTCATTATACATTGAATAACACTTCAGTATACTGTGTATAAGAGTATATTATATAATGAATAATACTTCATTATACAGTATCAAATGTAAATAACACACTTCTATTTTTCCTTTGATGGACAAGTTCTTGCATTATGCCCATCAACTTTTCCGCATGCAGCACATTTTCTCCTCTTAGGAACATGCGTGGATATCTCCACACTACTCTTAATTCTTTTACCACACCCTTTAGTCAGGCTCATTTGAGGATTTCTGATCCCGAGCTCGTTCTCGATTTGGAGTCCCACTAATGTCTCGATAACAACATTCTTGTTGTTTTTATTGTTGTTGTCCGCACCGACACTCAAATGAGACTTTATATCCACCAATTGATTTTTTATGTATTTGAGTTTTTCTTTGTTAAAACCGGCAATATTTAAACATGATTGAAAGTCGATCCTAATTTGACTCACATCATTTGTAGTCTTCTGAATCATCGAGCGATATTGTGAGACATGGTTGTTGATTGTATCAGACGCCATAATTTCTGCATTTTTCCTCCACCCCTTTACAACATATTCGACGGGCAATTTGTGTATTCGGCTATGGTTGAATGCAAAGAAAATGTGTCTACAGGAAATACCCCTCCTCAAAAATAATCTGCAAGAACAATCAACATGATTGTTGGATACAACGTGTTTCACCTACAAAACATAAAAAAACAGTAAACAAAACTGTACTATACAGACTCTATACTGTGAATATACAATATGTATAACATTGTCACATAGTATGAAAAGAAGGAGATACCTCGTATATCTTTGATTCGTTGTCGGAGTCGTATACGACAAACAATTTCACACTGTCAACAACGTTTAGACTTTGAAGTACCACTTGATACGCAAAATCTTTGATCTCCACTTGAACATCGTAGAAAATAGCGCGGGTGTATACCTCTGAAGCATCGTCCTCTATCCGCATAGGGGTGTCGGTTGATGGCTTAGAGACCAAAGACTCGTGATTTAATCTTGCATTATTATTCCTTTGTATGTCCATAGCACTTTCAAATCTACTATAAAACTCAATGATTGTATCCCACTTCATATAAAACAGGTTAAAGAATGAGTTAACAGACTCTGAAATCGAAGTAGTCCTCAATATCCCACCCATCGAAACATCTCGATAGTATGGGGATACCCATGAATGTCTGTTCTCGTAAATTTCAGAAAGCCAATCAATATGGCTTAGTCCGTACTTTGAAATGAGATCATTCCATCCCTCTTCAAACTCAACTGGAGTGATGTTGTTGTTATACACAAAATTATTAACCTTTCTCACCACTTCAGCATAGTTACTTGTATGTGGTGAAATCTGTAAACATAAAACTCAAATTAATAACATGTTATACAGTATGTTAACTAGTATTATACACTATAAACAGATATCATCATAAAGTTGGTGAAAACATAATATACATCGAAAATAGCAAAGTTCTATATACAATATACACTTTCTACAGCTTAATTATACGGTATGACACAAACCTTGGTAGGAAACTTCTTCATAATAGGCCACGAGCATAGACGATGCCTAGCAGTTTTAAACACACTAGGAATAGCCTGCTTCATGGCCAGACATTGATCAGATACAATATAGTTTGGTTCCCGTCCCATCGCACGGGTAAAAGCTTCGAAAACCCACGTGTACGACTCAATGTCTTCTTTTGCGATTAGAGAAGCACCAAACATGACTATTTTCTTGTGGTTATCTATACCGGTGAAAGGAACAAACTTCATTTGATGCCTGAAAAATGCAGTATAAAACAATATGTAAAAAAAAATACAAAAAAACAGTAACTAATAAGGTATTATACAGTAACTGTATATACATTATACAGTGAGTAACAAGGAGTTATACATTACATATACACTGCTTATAATAAAAATTGTACCTAATCATTATACAGTCAATGTATCTACATAATACAACAACTTATTATGACTTATGCAGTGCATATTCATTAACTATTGAAAATAATGTACATTACCATATCTTATTACGAAGTAAATGTGCTTACTTGTTGGATCGAAATGTTGCAGCGATGGAGCAAACATCACCAAAAAGTTCAAAATTCCGTATTGCAATAGGATTGGCCCAAAACAACCTACTCATACACCCGTCGGCATTTGTGTCATAATCAAATAAAAAACCTTCGCACGCTTTTTTCATAATCATAAATTTCCTAACAATCATCTCCCCGTCATTCTCACCCACGTATTGCTTCACATCACTTTTTGTATTTTTAAAATCTGTAAACGTCGACCCAACGTTATTAAACCCACCCGCAATTTCCTTTAGAAATGAATGTGATCTAACCGCACCAACGTTCACCTTTGATGCATTTAGGCAGAACATTATCTGTGATGAATCAATATTCCGATTGATTTTCAGAAACTGTTTACCCTCATCTGTTGCAAGTTCGTGATTGTGCCGCTCAACAAAATTCTTTCTAACATATCCCTCTGGAGCACTAAACCTCATTATAATCTTAGCATTACAATCACATCGACCAATCATAAACTTCTTCTTCATACCGACATCATCGGAGTTTTTGTAAATACCAAAACGACTACATACATAGTGTTTCGATAAGACCGTACCATCCTACTGTATATAATATTCAAACTGACCGAGAGCATTGCATTTAATTCCACACTGTATACCACCATTATATGAACTGTATAATATAATATAATATACTGTATAATGATGATTAATTTACTGTATAATATATACACAAAAACTGGCTGCATGATCAATTAAACCAACTGAAATTTCAAGCATACGCTATTGTATATCACACTTATATATACTGTATATTGACGCCTAAGCCGATGTACAGCATAAACATACATTTTCCATAAAAACTCAGAAGATATAATGGTAATTACGATACTTGTGTCGATCTCAGCCATGAAAACGTAATAAAAAACTATGCTAATGTTTGAAAAAATGCCCAATTGATGACGGTAATGAATTGACGATGAATATATCTTATATTGGTCTTCAATTGTCAATGATTCCGAGCTGAAATTGCCGATGATGAATTGATGATATATGAATTGAATATGAATTTAATGATTTCTGTATTAATAGTAACTTTCTGGGAGCTGAAATGGGAAGGAATAACTAAAAATGGAAGAGGAATCTGGTATTGCGTATAATAAGGGATTTGATCTTTGATCCTGCATGTTATTTGCATGAGTTTGTTAGACTTGTTGACTAAAATACCCCCATTATCATTAAATTAAATATTTAAACCGAAATAATGGCTTTAATTATGGACCTTGGGATCAAATGGTCTAGATTGGGTCTTATATCTTACCTAAAGTATAGGGATGTATTTGATCCATACCATATATATATATATATATACATAGACTAGGTGAACAAGATAAAAAATCCTCCACCAAATCTATACATATATACACGCCTACATGTATATATCTATATCTATATATATTTATTTTCCCTTTAACATATTAATTAATTAGACCACTAATTAATTAACTAGTCTTTCCCAATTTAATAATCCTATATTAAATTATAAGACTTTTATTAATTAAGACCACTTAATAATTTATTCCTTTTCCCGATTAATTAATTCCAATTAATTAATTTCTCCATTAATTCACAAAGAATTAATTAGCCAATAGGTACTACACTAAGTATTATGTGTGACCCCTTAGGCTCATTAACAAGCTAGCAATAAGTCCTTCCACAGACTAGATTAATTATTCATAATAATTAACTAGGCCTTGGATTAATTTGACCAATTAACCTAAGGCACCTATTGGTCGTGCTTCGATGTCTAGCAACGTCGCCACCACTTCCTAAATGTTAACGATCAAAATGTAAACCTCTCTAGATTTCGATCTTTGTGTGAGTCGAAGCCCTTCATCTATTTCCTATCTAAAACCTAGGGTTTGGCGATGGTCGGAACCCTAATAGCCTCGAAAACTACGACTATGTTGGTTCAACTAGTGATCCGGTCTTCCAAGCAGGGATCACCAATCCCTCTTATAAGACAATGCTATGGCTAGAGACTTTTCGATCATTCAACTTCACTCAACAGCATAGGAAATTCCGCGTACTCGTGACCCTGAATGAATCCCCTCTTTGACTGTCAATTGTTCCGCTGTAACTACCAGACTATACCCAACATACACTCCGTATGAATCTCCTGGAGTGCACGTGCATATCAAAGCAGAGTGGGTAGTACCCTTTGCAATGACATCTTAGGTCTAAGGATTATCTCACACTACCAAAACCTAAGGACTCCAAGTTCGACAGCACCAACGAGCAATTCTTGCCCAGCCGTTCAATTTCATAATCCAGTATGAATCTTCATACATGTATTGCCATACTAGGCATCGACAATGAAACGCGTTGACCTCTCGAAAGAGTTACATACATGAACAAGTCTTGACGAGGCCAGTGATATCCCATATCTCACAGCCTTTATGACTTGGAACCATATTTAGGATTACGGTCTTTGAGAGCATTCCATATGTTTTCCCTGACCGCCTCAGGTTTGATGTAATCTTAATGATAAGACCGACACAGTGTTAATGTTCAAGCCAATAGATGGCTCGCTGGGTACATAACACTTTCAACAACAAGTATGACCTGCCCTTCACTGAATAGTACTTCGTTCCACAATGTTAGCGTCATAGCTATTCGTCTGATTAAGCATCGATAATACACACAGTATGTTATTAGCATATTAAAAAGATAATAAAAACTCAAATTATTGAGAAGTCACTCATCATTGATTACAAAGAACTCTTGCACAGTTGAATCACCGAATTGGGTGTTTACAGGTCTTTGTTCAACTTGGTCTATCATAATGGCTAAAATATTTATAGCATAATAATACATTTATTTACACACAAATGAAAGAAAAGTCCTCTGTTTGTCATAGTTATTAAATAAAAACATACCTATCAATGTATTAGAACCTCTGAGAGGTGGGAGATCGGCGAATCTGGTAAATCGTGGAGCTCCAAGCTCTCTAGGCAAAGAGTCATCTAAGACAGGGCGAACAACAGTAGTCCTCCTGATGATCCATTGTTATAGATGTGGAACTTTTCTGAATCTGGGCTCTACAAATGCCACTTTAGCATTTGATATGAAATATGTTTGTTGTAGTTGTAGCAATTTCTACATTAAGTCTATATCTTGACCATATATGATCGTTTGAATTAAAGTTTCCTACGAAACATTTCGAAAAAAGAACATAAAATGAAAATTCATTTCATATCTTTGATATATGTTAAAAAAGTGACACCTAAAATCCGGCTTTTGTTTGGCCCTTTTTGGTGTAGCAATAAGCGTTGTTCCAGTTTTATATAGATTTTACTTCTTTTGTTACATATATTTACTCACTACTATGTTTCTTACGTGGTAATTTGTGTAGTGATACTGAGACATAAATATGTTGTTTGTTTATCTATGAATATTATCCTTTCAAATTGTGCTCGTCAACTTGGCGTTATATATTCAGTTATAATTATAACATGTATAAAAATAAGCATGTATATTAACAAAGAAAAATAATGACAAGGTTATATAATGTAAGTGTATACATATCACTACTACAGAAATGACCTATAGCAGCGGTTTTTTTGGGCCTATTACAGCGGTTTTGAACCGCTGCCATAGGTACCGCTACCATAGGTCAAAACCCTATGGCAGCAGTTCCGGAACCGCTGTCATAGGTCACCCTATGACAGCGGTTCTATAGAAACCGCTGCAGTAGGGTGACCCTATGACAGCGGTTTCGGCAGAACCGCTGTCATAGGGTCATTTATTTTAAAAAAATAAATTAAATTGGACCCTATGGCAGCGGTTCCGGCTGAACCGCTGTCATAGGGTGGTATATTTATTTTTTTTTAATTTTATTTTATCGTTTATAATGTTGCCATGTCGGAATGACACGAAATTCGCACGGTCATAGCGAAACGGCATTCTGAACAAAACGCATTGCGCTCTCGTGATTTTAGCGATCCGAGATCGTTTAAGGCCTCAAATACGCGTTTTATTACATAAATACGTATTTTTGTAATAAAACACATATTTGAGGCCTTAAACGATCTCGGATCGCTAAAATCACGAGAGCGCAAGACAAAGTCTTGTGTTTTGTTCAGAATGCCGTTTCTCTATGACCTTGTGAATTTCGTGTCATTCCAACACCGCAAAATTTCAACCGAGAAATATTTTCATAAATACACAAATATACGTACACCCACACATACACAAATATACATACACCCATCAACATATACACAAATATACATACACCCATCCACATATATACATACACAAATATACACACACCCACACATACACAAATACACCCATTAACATATACACTTATATGCATACACCCATGAACATATACACAAATATATATACACCCATCCACATATATACATACACAAATATTCATACACAAATATACATACACATACACCCACATATACACAAATATAAATACACCCACACATACACAAATATACATACACCCACACATATATGCATACACCCACATATACATACATCTATATATACTCTGTGTGTGTGTGTGTATATATATTTATCTAAAAAAAAAATACCAAAACTAAATGGAAGAAGGCGGCGGCGGCGGCGGAGGTGGGCGGCGTCGGCGTCGGCGGCAGAGGCGGAGGTGGGCGTCGGCGGAGGTGGTGGTGGTGAGAGAGTTGAGAGAGAGAGAGAGAGAGAGAGAGAGAGAGGAGTGAGAGAGTGAGAGTGAGAGTGAGAGAGAGGGGGGGCCGGTTTGAAATAAACCCGCCCAAATTTTGAACTTTTGGCAGCGGTTCGGGCAGAACCGCTGCCACAAAGTTCAAAATTTTTTTTTTTATTACAACTTTTGGCAGCGGTTCGGGCAGAACCGCTGCCAAAAAGTGCACTCGTGGCAGCGGTTCGGCCCGAACCGCTGCCAAAAGTGAACTTTGTGGCAGCGGTTCGGCCCGAACCGCTGCCAAAAGTCCAATTTTTTTTTTTTTTTTTTGACACCTATGACAGCGGTTCGGCTCGAACCGCTGTCATAGGTCCGAACCGAGTACCCCCTATTACAGCAGTTTTCAAAACCGCTGTCATAGGTGCGCTGTAATAGGACTTTTTTGTGGTAGTGCATATATCTTTGTCGATGAGGATGAATCTCTGTTATCTTTTCCCGCTTAATTGAGGTTCCCTTTGGTTTAGCCTCTGTGCAACAAGTACTTTTGCGGTCCAGATTCTGGTTGTGGGAGTAATGTCAAGAAATAGGAACCAACGTTCGATGCATTTTTCAATTGACGCTGCATTAAGACAACAAGTTTTTTAATAAGAAGCCTCTTTATGATGTGCAATCTAATCATTGACCATTGAGCAAACAGAATGACCTACACATGAAATTTGAAGAAGGCGAATATCAAATATCCATCCAATTAAGTTCACTGCATATTTTCAGCAAGCTATTATATACTTGACTTTGAATTCATTAACCCAACAAGATTACTCTAGTCTTACAAATTAAGTTCATCATGAATCAGATTATCAAGCAATCCCAGTATTGCCTATGGACACATAGAGATTAATTAACTAGATACATTAAGAAGATGACTGACAATTTAATTAGTGAAAAATTACTTGTTCAAATCAATAACTATTCAACCTTCTAAATCGGGCATAACGATTTAGTAATTTTAGTGCACATTAAATACTAATTTCAATGATC
The DNA here is from genome assembly GCA_019426215.1 of Buddleja alternifolia. Lineage (NCBI taxonomy): Eukaryota > Viridiplantae > Streptophyta > Magnoliopsida > Lamiales > Scrophulariaceae > Buddleja > Buddleja alternifolia. The sequence continues at coordinate 26,228 of WHWC01000149.1, read as the reverse complement.
AAGTGGTTTCCACCTCCCACTTTATATAAGAGGTCCTGGGTTCGAATCCAGACTGACACAAGTTGTGGCTCTTCCCTCCTTTATGGAGCTAGATAGAGTCTTTATGGCTCACAATTATAACTATCAACCCGGGTTTGTCGGGCTAAATATGTAGGGTATACCCCTCCCTCTTGAATTTTAAAAAAAAAATTAACTTGTCAATTTCACTTGACAATTAAAGAATTATGGCAATTCATCATTATGAGTTAATTCAAATAGCCAAAGAAACTTGCACCAGAAATCAAACAAAATTTGTAGCTTTCGTGTCAAAATGTCCAAATAATTAAAATTTAACAAAAGCAGAATTTGCACATAATTTTCGCCTCCAATTGTAGCAAAAGCTCTCGCATTGCAATCCAAAATCTCCCTTGAACAATACAGAAGACGCAAAAATTGTATTAAACTCACAGTAACCAAAAAGAAGAAAGTACCCTAATCATAAAGAGAGTTGTTGAACCAGAAAAAACCCTAGGAAAAAACTGTACAAAGGCAAAAAATTAGATAAATAAGAAGAAGATAATCGAAAATTACCGTGTCACACGGTGAGAAGATTGCTGCGTTCCAGAAGTGGGTCCCCTCATCGTGTATTGCAGATATGCAGCCACGTTGATGAATGGGGAGAAAGAACAGAAAAGTCTCACAAAGCTGCTGAAAATTACAAAGAGAACGACGTTGTTTTAGTACAAAGAACAAAAAAAATAAATTAAAGGGGTGGGATCTAGTGCGGCGCGTAACCGGACGATGAAGAGGTGTGTGTGTCGCCCTTATATATATGTACAATATCTATATATAAATGGTAGGACAGGTGGCACATTTCAAAAGTGATGTGTGGCAACGTTGCGGGACAAAGCATGTATCAATCTGATCTTCAATTTTTTTTTTCCTAAATTTACAAAGTGTTCCTCAAAAATTTCAACTATTATAATTCGATCCAAAAACTTTATAAATCTTTCATTTCATTCCAAAATTTAATAAAGCTCTTTCAGTTTAATCCTAAACACAAATCCACTTAAGATACCTGTAGATAAGTTTCATTAGATCTTTGACCCAAATTTCAAGAAAACTTCCACCAAATAATAAAAAGAGAGCACATCCAAGTTAAGGATCAAGTAGAGCACATATTAAGGAGATAACAAGGCCAAGGATAAACTTTACGTAACACAAAGAAAATGTCAAACACTTCTTCGATTTTAAAATTGTCATAATATAAATGATTAAATTAAACTTACAATTCAAAATTTGTGGGGTATTACAGGTGATGTATATTTGCAATCAAATACAATGCAATTTTGAAAAAATCATTCAACCATTGGTATAAAACGAATACATTTAGTACAATAAAGGTTTTTAGTTGCAAATTTTTAACCTCATTCTCTAATTTTAGTATCTTATTCTTGCTCGAATTTCAGTATGGAAGTGTTAAGTATCGACATGGCTAATCTCACATGAAGACATGTACAATGAAAGTGAAAATTGTAAGAAATAAAGTTGATGGGCAAAGAGTATGTGACAAATCACGCAGCTCCAATGAGCACAATGCAAAGTATTCTTTCGACTTTAGTTTTACCGAAAAATACCGAGTGCTCGCATGAAATTCTTTCCTCTGCATCGTCCAAGCCTCATAACATTCATCTTCCAAGCACTACGAATATATACTCCACCCTTGCTCCTTCACAATGTTCAATCTTATATAGAATTATGACTATAACTCTTAGAATTTTAGAATATTATTTGCTACCTAGTAGTGGTAATTCATTTAGTGGAAAGTGGGTTGCCTTTTTATGACTCAAGGATTTCAGACTTTTAACAATTACAGTAACAATTGTTTTTATTAAATAGTTGGATTTTGAGTTCCCTTTTTATGACCAATCAATTTTGTAGGTTAGTGGTGGAATCAACATGGACTAATTTGTACTTATTTTCAATACATAGTTGAGGGTAGAAGTGTAAAATCACCAACGAGAGTTGACTGAGGTGGTACATGCCTCAAGTCACTTAACCAGAGATCTCAGGTTCGAGCTCTGGCTATGGAAAAAATTCTCCTTGAGAGAGTTAGCCCCACACTTCCTGTTGATGTTCCTGGCAAGCAGTATTAGTCTGGCCCAAAGAGTTAGGACAACTGTGATGGAATTGAGATGGAATTGTTGACATATATATTTAAAGAATTATGTAATCTATGATAAGTTTTTTGTGTGCGCATATATATATGTGTGTGTATATATATATATATATATGAAAACTCATGGAATTTTAGGAAAAGAATATTGGTAGTCATCCTGATAGTTAGTTCCATTCTACTTAATTCATTAGAATGTGATATTTGATTCGCTTGTCATCACGTGTGTGTTGACTGTTGAGTAATGTTACCAAGTGTTGTACTCAAAGAAACATTGCATCTGCACAAGATTATTCAGGTGGATTACAATTCATTTATGGATTGAGGATACATAGAAAATAGTTAACAGGTAGCGGAACTCAGAATTAAAATGCACGATTTAAGATTTGTTATCATAATTATTGTTATTGATCGACTGCTTGATTAATTAGATTTAATTAGAGGAACTGTTAGCGAGTACATAAGTTAGCTCAGGGTTGGGTTAATCGAGGTAAGTGACTCTTCAGTCTGCTAGTTTTTATAAACTCGTATATGTAGTATTTTTGGGTGTGTTTGATTTTCGAAACTTGGATCAAGTATGTCTATGTATGTATTATTTTTGCGAAAACGTGAATATGATTTGAGTTTTTGAGTGTGGAATTGAAAGTGAAAATATGTTTTTATTTATGTGATAACATGGTTTTGAAAACGTGACTCTTGTGGATGTGGTTTTGAAAACCTATGGTTGAGACTGATACAACATTGACTATTCCGGAATAGGCGATGAAAAGCCATGACCCATTTGAATTTGAGTGTTGGTCAGTGACCCAAGATAGAGGGTGATACCTATCTCGATGACCCAGAGTAGGGGGGTTAAGCCTACACTAGTGATCCAATACATGGGGTGAAACCTATACTAGTGACCCGAGATAAGGGGGTTATGTGACGCCCCAATTTTTTCTTTCAGCCCTGAAAGGCGCCTAAACTAAAAGCATGAACCTTTCAATAAAGTAGACCAATCCAAAATCCAACACACTTTCAACAATTTATGTAGTAGGGTCACATCCCTAATAACATCAACCAAACATATAAGTAAACTTACTATCCATGACTCAATCTGCAATATTCACTTCTTGGATTGTCCATTCTATACTCATGATCCTCCAAGCCAGTCTCATTGCTCAACTCACCTCTAACTGAAAGAAAAAGGTAAAATACGTAAGGAAGTGAGCGCCAGTGTTCGTGTGAAAGGTGCGTAAAATAGTTTTTAGACCCAAAAACCATAATTTAATGAGGTGAAATCAATAATACTTTTTATTTTTCAGAAAATCATCGAAACAGTTAAAATGAAATTTGCGTTCATAATAGCAGTTAAGCAATAGGTGATATGACACCAAAACTTTAGTCTAAACACTTAGTATATGCATTCAATCAATAGGCAGTTACAGTAAACTTTACATTGTACCTTTAAGCACTAGGGGGCCATGTTAACAGAAGCATCACATCCGATGACTATGCTCATAGCACTTTCGGTCCCGCTGCTTCTTCCTTGTCGCCCCTAAACAATCGGCTTAAAAGCCATCACATTATGCCTCCCCACTTAGGCTTGGGTAGCCCGTTTGGTCATATCTTGAGTATGTCACAATTCAATTCCTACGACCCACTCACCCTCAGAACACTCCATCTTTAGGTGTCGAGATTTGGCCGTTGATATCGGGAACTATTTTAAGACCATAGTCCCGTGCCTATCCAGCCGAACCCTAGCCCTATCCACGCCCGATACTTGGGCTCGACACTCAACCATATATAATATGCAATCACATAAATTCGCAGTTGATGCAATAGTGGCCTTTTGGCTAATGATACAATAATCAGTCAATTTCATTGAATAAGTGTCAAAACGTGTGTTGAAGATATACTTTCACGGAAATCATTCTCTCCAAAATATGCATTTAAAACTATTCATGACTTTGGAAAATAATGTACATTGCAATGGTTTAGAAAAAGTACTTTTGATATTATTTAAAAAGCATTGAAATTCATTAATTTGATAATGGTAAAACTACGACAAATTGCATATAAATATATATATGATCGATGTAGTAAAACCTCCTTGATATTTTGAGAAACATATAAATATAGTTTTACGAGGCAACTCAGGGTACATTTATGAGCTAGTCAAAATCATCACCGAGCAAATTTTCAACTCTACCAACTCATCGAATTGTGTTTCCTCGAATAATGTTGTAGAGAACGAACCTATTCCAAATAAGAATATAATCACTACTACACTTACATCATCAAGTTATATGAATTCTAATTCTCAATATGACACATACTTAATTGGAAATAACCTAATCTTAATGCTAAGACAACTTATCCAACACCTACCCATCTTCAAGATTATGCATAACTCGGATCGACGAAGTTAAAAACCTCCATTGTTCATATGTGAACAAGATTGCACCAGATCGCTTCACTGTGTGCCTCTTTCAATTGTCACGCGTCTCCGCCATTATCCTTTGTTCGTCCCTTTAATATTCCAATCAACAACTAAACTTAGTATACATAGATTCCCAAATAACTAGCTTTGTTTGGATGTGTTTTCAATTCATTTTCAACTTCCATTTTCTAAAATGTATGGGGGAATGAGATTTTTATTTTCGTGTGAGAAAAGTGCAAAAAATAGATGTGTTTGGTTGTGTTTTTAAAAATGGTTGAAATTGATGATTGTGATGTGTGAAATAATTGAAAAGTAATGATTTGATCAATAGTGTTGAGTTTAAAAATTTTAAGGGGAGGAGAGAAAAAGGTTTAAAAAATTGAAAGGAGATGAGAGAGAAAAGTGATAAAAAGAAATTATGAAATGAGTGATGTGAAATGTAATTTAAAAGAAATGAATGAAATTTATTGGGAATGTAAAAACAAGAATGAAAATGAGAATATTTTCAGTTAAAAAAAATGTAAAGTGTGTATTTTTCATTTTCAGATGAAAATGAAAATGAAAATGGAATTTTTTTTTTTGAAAACACAAACAAACATGCCCGTAAGCTTTCTTAAAATTCAAATTCCATCTCAAGAACCTAAACAAAAGAGGGCAAATTGGGCCTTCAAAGTCAACATCCCAAAAGTGCCAGATTTAGCGACCTCCTGGCACCTTATAATCAAATCAACTTTTCGGTCACATTACATCGTGGATTTTACCAAGACTTACCAGTATCAACATCTACATACAAATGGATGTCTAATGGTTGTCTTGAATTTACAATAGAACCACGAAACGGGGTATTTCAAAACAAAGAAACGTGAATGATGGTTTCTAGAAACTAAAACAGCACACTAGCCCCCGGGGCGGACCCCAACCGAAAGGCGCTAGTGGCCATTTTTGAACTATTTCCTCATAAATTTTCAACAAACTTTACCATTAAACATATCTACACTAAAAAAGGATTCTAATGGTGGTTTTGCATGTACAATCAGAGCACATAGAAAGACATTTTGGGGCAACTGAATATGAAACACAGATTCTGGAATTGAAAAGGGATTACTGGCAGTGATGATTTGGATGAGAATAATGAAATATTTTATAAATGATTTCCAACAAAAATTATCAATAACAATATATACACTCAATGTGCTTTCTAGGGATAGTCTTGCATGTCCGATCAGACCATTGGAACGCCTATTTCATGGCAAAAGAAAATAGGATAATTCTGGAAACCAAAATCTGGATAGCCTAGCGCATGGTGTGGGGGCAATTCTGAAACTTTCGGTAGCCTTGCGAAGAATTCCATATTGTTGTCCCTCTTCTGAAACTTTCGGTAGCCTTGCGAAGAATTCCATATTGTTGTTCCTCATCGTCTTGCGAAGAATTTGAGCTAAACAACACTAAATTTGGACATCATTTGGTTCCTCAAAACTTGAAAATATAAACATTGCTAGTGCCAAAAATGTTGTTTTTTCCCCTAGCCTCTTTATTGTTTCTTGATGTTGTGGGGAAAATGATGAATGCATAGGGGTATATTAGAGTTGAAACAAGGACTTATATACAAATAATTCTTCTTCCTCCTTTTTAAAGGTGATCCCCAATGCAAGTATATTTACATTCAAACCCCTACATAGATATTGTTTAGTAATAAATTCAATCCACTTGTTTAATATAATATCTTGATATATCAGTTATAAAACTACTACATAGTAAATCAAGTAATTTTTGGTAGAGTATACTATTAGTCACCGAGTTAGTATATTATCATTAAAAAAACTCGAGTATCACAGGTTAACGACCAATGTTGGCTTATGTGCTAGTTTTACAAGGTGAAATTTGTGTCGATGTTGATTCTTTCATTTAAATTAAATCTTTATAACTATTGTTCTTGTTATAGTGATATCCTTTGAACTTGAAATTATTATTTCTTCTAAACTAAAGAAACAACTATTATTTTGCTTGCTTGATCCAACTAGTTGAGTGATGGAGTTGCTTACTAGGCCGTCAAGCCATTATTTTATTAACATTCCAGGCTTAATGGAGCAGAGAATCTTTCTCAATTGACCGAGTCTTGAGAAGCTCAACTTAGTAGTTAAATATTGCTTTTAGTATTATCCAGGACAATTTTATGCTCGAGTACTCAGTAAACTTATTGGTTTTGGATTATTGGATTTAGATATTTATTTATGAGACTCGGAATTATTTGGTTTTATGGAAAATTGAGTTATCCTTGAGAATTCCCTTTTCAGTTGATAGTATAGATTCGTTTATAAAATTTTTTAGCTATAGATGCTCTATACCAATGTTATTGCTAGGATAGCCTTGCATCCTTTTGGGATGTTAACATAGGCTTGCGGCAGTTGCCATGGTGCCCTCCTCGGGGCATGACAAAAAGATTTCTAAAATATTTTCTAGAGGAGTTCACATTAATCCTTTTTCCTTATAAAAGGTGAAAGCTTGATTGGTAAAAATTAATCAAGATAATATTATAAAAAAACAAGCTTTCATGTAGAAGCAAGTGTTGGAAATTGGAAGTTTCAAAACTTCAAAAATCAAATTTAATATTTTCATTATTTGCATTAACAATATTGACCATAACCTCCCATATTGTATTGATTTGTGATTTAATTTTTTGGTTACAACATGCATCCTAACACTATAAATAGGTCCTAGGGGTCTTAGTTAGAAGAAACAACAACACAAGCATATAACATTCATCTTCTATAGTTTCTCTATAGTTTGGGCAACTAGGATAAGGTCTTGTTCACATAGTTTTCTTATGAACGTGCTCACAAAGAAAACACCGGCGTGGCCTTCTTGGGTTTTATGTTGGGGTGGTGGTGAGCCGACAGTACCTGCACGAAGGGAGGCCATCACGATCTTAGGACAGCGTCAAGTGGCGTGACTCCTACATGCCAGCCATTCTTTCTTTCTACATTTTAAATTATATTATTTTATGCAAATTATTTCACATGATAATCTAAAGATTTATATTTTATGTTATTGCATGCAAATCTTGAAAATTTTCACAACAATCTAAGATCGTGATCTGATTTGCTTTATGTTAATTCTGATTTTGCTTAATTTGCATGTTTTCATTACTTTAAAACCACAAGTTATTTTCTGTACAGTTCCGTGATAACCTGAAAATAAGTGTATACATTCTGCAAATCTGAAACATCATTTTCACTAAAGTGCAGAAAATTAATTCCGGAAAACTTATACTAGAAGAGCTATATATTGCTAAGTTTTAAATTGGAAGATTTGAATCTGCTCTTGTGTTACTAAGAACAAAATAAGCTAAGGCTTTGCAATTGTCTAATATCTCTATGGTTTATGCAAATTTTGTTCGCTGATGTGTTAGTATCACAATTAATAAGTACTCATTTTTTAATTATTTTATTTAAAATTAACAGAAATATACTACTTTGCTTTTAACTCCCACAACTGGCTAACGTTAGAAGAATTTGTGTACATGTGTCTAATTGGTGAGTAATAAATTATAAACCAAGTCCATCAACTATTGCCACGTAATAGTAGACTAAATAATTATAGCTGAAAACCGTTGTGTTAAATTTTATATTTTTATTTACGAAGCAATCTGAATCTGAACGGTACAATTAATTTTTATTCTTGTGTCAATATTAGTCTTTGAAACCGTTATCGATTTGAAAATAGTGGGAGTGACTCATTTAATATTTACAATTATTTCAAGAATAATATCATATGTTATTTAATGACTAAATCTGATATTACTTTATCTGTTATTCTTTTTATTTGCTGCAGTGAAACATTTTTGACTTGAAAGCTAATCCTATTGTTATTAAGTATTGACATTATTTTATTGACTCCTCTAGTTAAGTGATTAAAAGTTATATCGTTTCTTTGCCCTTATTACTTCCTATTGTTACTAATTAAATTAAATTAAAATGGCATCTCGTGAAGACGCTAGTAGTGTTAAACCCGAGAAATTTAACGGATTAAATTTTAAAAGATGGCAAAACCAAATGAAATATTGGTTGACCGTTCTTGGGTTTATGTCTGCCACAGATGGAAATATTGAATCAAGCTCTTGGCAAACACCTGAAAATGTAGATTATCATTGTCGTAATCGTATTCTTAGTGCCTTGTCTAAAAGACTTTACGATGTTTACCATACTTTTACTAGTGCTAAGGAACTTTGGGATGCCTTAGAAGCCGATTATGGAATTGATGATGCGGGAATTGTTAGATTTAATGCCTCTACTTTTACAAGATATATAATGGTTGATGAAAAGTCTATTAATGAACAAATTCATGAATTTCAAGACTTACTAAAACCTTTAGAAGAAGGAGGGTCAAAATTTAGTGAAGATTATAAAGTTTCATGTCTAATTGATAAACTCCCACCTTCATGGTCTAATTTTGCTAGAGGTCTTAGACATCAACAAGGGTCTTTAACTTTAAGTCAAGTCTTTAAATCCTTGAGGGTAGAAGAACAACATGTACCTGAAGTGAGAAGAAATTTAGTTAGTGGGTCTTGTTTAGTTGAAAATGGTTATAAACTAGTTATGGAGTCTAAAAAAGTTGTAATAACTAGAAAGAAAGATTTTATTGGAAAAGGCTTTGTAAGTGATGGTTTGTTTAAATTAAATATTTTGAATGATGAAGAAAATTCCTCCTTTATTTTTAATATTGAATCTAATATTTTATGGCATAAAATATTAGGACATGTTAGTAATATAAAAGTTAAAAGACTTATGGATTTAGGATTAATTCCAAAATCTCAAGTAAATATTGATCATAAGTGTGAAATATGTGTACAAGCTAAACAAACAAAAAGAGCTTATAAATCGGTTCACAAAGATTGAATTATCTTAGAACTTATCCATAGTGATGTGTGTGATTCAAATAGAACTCCAACTAGAGGTGGAAATAAATATTTTGTAATATTTATAGATGACTTTTCTAAATATTGTTATATTTATCTTATTAAGTCTAAAGATGAAGTCTTTGGAAAATTTAAGATTTATAAAACTGAGGTTGAGAACCAATTAGAGAAAAAATTTAAAATATTAAGGTCAGATAGAGGAGGAGAATATTCTTCGGGTGAGTTAGAAAATTTTTGTGAAGAAAATGGTATTATACATGAATTCACACCTCCCTATTCACCTCAATCAAATGGAGTAGCTGAAAGGAAAAATAGGATGTTAATGGATATGGTTAACTCTATGTTATTAAATTCTGGAGCACCTGAAAACTTATGAGGGGAAGCTATTTTATCTTCGTGTTTTATACTTAATCGTGTGATTGTTAAAGATAATGACAAAACTCCCTATGAATTGTGGAAAAAGAGAGCCCCCAACCTGAATTTTCTTAAAGTGTGGAGGTGTTTAGCAAAAGTAGCTATACCTGATATTAAAAGGAAGAAAATAGGTCCTAAAACAATAGATGCTATATTTATCGGATATGCTCAAAATAGTAGTGCAAATAGATTTTTAGTGGTTAATTCTGATGTTGGTGGTATTTCTAATAACACAATTATTGAGGCTAGAGATGCAACTTTCTTTGAAGATGTTTTCCCTTTTAAGACTAAAATTACAAGTGAATTAGAAACACCAAGAATAGAATCTTATATAGGTAAATCATCTAACAGTTCAATTTTAGAAAACAAGGAAGAAGAATCTATAGAATTAAGAAGAAGTAAGAGGCTTAGAGTAGAAAAAAAATTCGGAGATGACTTTATTACCTTGTTAGTTGAAGGAAATCCCCAAACCTATGAAGAAGCTATATCTTCTATAGACGCACCTTTTTGGAAAGAAGCCATAAATGACGAATATAATTCTATTATTCAAAATAATACTTGGGTATTATCTAACTTACCACCTGGTAGTAAGCCGATAGGGTGTAAATGGATCTTTAAAAAGAAATTAAAAGTTGATGGGTCTATAGATAAATATAAAGCAAGGTTAGTAGCAAAAGGGTTTACACAACAAGAAGGAATTGACTATTTTGATACTTACTCGCCTGTCGCTAGAATTTCAACTATTAGAACTTTACTGGCGTTAGCATCTATACATAAATTAATAATTCATCAAATGGATGTAAAAACGACGTTTTTAAATGGAGATTTAGATTAAGAAATTTACATGCAACAACCTGAAGGCTTTAAAGTTAAAGGACAAGAACATAAAGTATTTAAATTAGTAAAATCGTTGTATGGTTTAAAACAAGCTCCTAAACAATGACATGAAAAGTTTAATGAGGTTATACTTGCTAATGGATTTACATCAAACGAACATGACAAATGTGTTTATGCTAAGGAAGAAAATGGTGAATATGTGATACAATGTTTAAATGTGGATGATATATTAATTTTTGGGTCCAATTTGGATTTTATTAAAATTGTGAAAGAATATTTGTCTAACAACTTTGAAATGAAAGATTTGGGTGAAGCTCATATTATTTTGGGCATGAAAGTTAGTAGAACTAAAGAAGGCATCTCACTAGATCAATCGATTGCTATTGAAAAATTCTTGAAAAAATTTAATTATTACGATTGTAAGATAGTGTACACTCCTTATGATCCTAACGTACATCTAAATAAAAATTTGGGAGAACCCGTGTCACAATTGAAATATTCTCAAATTATAGGGTCATTTTTGTCTTTTTCTAATAGAACTAGACCTGATATATGTTATGCGGTTGGGAGACTTAGTAGATACACTCATAATCCTAGTAAAGATCATTGGAATGCGTTAGAAAGAATTCTTAAGTATCTTAGAGGAACCCTAAACTTTTCTTTGTACTATAAAGGTTTTCCAAATGTACTTGAAGGGTATAGTGATGCTAATTGGATTACCGATAGCTCCGAAATAAAATCTACTAGTGGTTTTGTATTTATGTTGGGGGGAGCAGCGATAACTTGGGGATCTAAGAAACAAACTGTTATTTCTAGAAGTACAATGGAAGCTGAGTTAATAGCATTAGATTTAACTTGTACAACTGCTGAATGGCTAAGAGACCTTTTACTCGATATTCCATTAGTAAAGAAACCTTTACCAGCCATATCTATACATTGTGATTCTAAGGCTATGATAGATCTTGTGAAGCAAACCCATTCTAATAAGAAAATGAGTAGACATTTACAAGCAAGGTTTAAAAGTGTAAAATCCTTAATAAAGAGAAATGTGATATCACTTAATTTTGTCAAGTCTGAGAGAAACTTGGCTGATAATTTGACTAAAGGTCTACCCAATAAGGGTGTTTATGAATCATCGAGGGGGATGAGCATAAGCCCACAAGGGAGTCACCTCTGGGAGTAACTCAACCTTTGTGATTGGAGACCCCATGAAGAAGGTTCAATGGGTAGAAACAACCTATAATGCGTGACTCGTTTAGCACTAATGTGTGAGGAGAGTGTCTCCTTCCCGTCCCTATGGTGATAGTGCTTTTGTAGTGTGATGTTAAGGTTGGATTTGATGCTTAATGAGACCAAGGCGGGAAATAATCCTCGGGGTAGAGTTCACACGTACCCTTGGAGGTTTCACCTAAGTGAGAGTTGCCATACATAGGCCGTGGCTATGGGTTGGGCTAACTCTAGAGACCTCACGAGAATCAAGATTAGAGCGCAGGGCCTTTAATGCGCTAACCCGCGAACTGAGACCGACGTCGATACTGTGTGTGATGTATTGAAGTTTGGCCAAGGAACCTAATTCCAGGCGTAGTCCATTATGGCTGCCTCAAATGGAAATCATCAACACTAAGTGTAGGTTCAAGCCCGGAAGGCTCCTGCACCCATTGCATAGTATTTAGTTGCCCTTTTATATATATTTTATATATCATTTGAAGTTTTAAACCTTGTGGGGGATTGTTGGAAATTGGAAGTTTCAAAACTTCAAAAATCAAATTTAATATTTTCATTATTTGCATTAACAATATTGACCATAACCTCCCACATTGTATTGATTTGTGCTTTAATTTTTAGGTTTCAACATGCATCCTAACACTATAAATAGGTCCTAGGGGTCTTAGTTAGAAGAAACAACAACACAAGCATATAACATTCATCTTCTATAGTTTATCTATAGTTTGGGTAACTAGGATAAGGTCTTGTTTACATAGTTTTCTTGTGAACGTGCTCACAAAGAAAACACCGGCGTGGCCTTCTTGGGTTTTATCTTGGGGTGGTGGTGAGCTGACAGTACCTGCACGAAGGGAGGCCATCACGATCTTAGGACAGCGTCAAGTGGCGTGACTCCTACAGGCCAGCCGTTCTTTCTTTCTACGTTTTAAATTATATTATTTTATGCAAATTATTTCACATGATAATCTAAAGATTTATATTTTATGTTATTGCATGCAAATCTTGAAAATTTTCACAACAGCAAGTCACTCTTATGCTGAGTTACAAAGCAAATAAATTCACTATATTTTTAAATTCAAGAGGGTGGGGATATCCTACATATCTAGCCTGACAAACCCGGGTTGATAGTTATAATCTTGAGCCATAAACACTCTATCTAGCTCCATAAAGGAGGGAAGAGCCGCAACTTGTGGCAGCCTTGATTCGAACTCAGGACCTCTCACATAAAGTGGGAGGTAGATACCATTAGATCAACAAGTCTTGGGTAATAAATTCACTATATTAAAGTCATGATAAGACAATGAACAATTGAAATAAACAATATGCACCAAAAGATTGTATCAGTCTGTTTGAAATAAACTGTTGGAAATATTGGATGAACAACTCGAACGAATGATTTCGTATAACACGAATGATTTCGTATAACCTCTAAGAAGCACAAAGTTACGCTCTCCTCAAGATAATATTCGCCCCCTATCGAGTGCAAACGAGTTATATGCGAATTTGTCCCAGAATACAATGGAGCCCAGTCACAAAAACTGTTATTTGTCTGCGAATTGCACTTTCGAAAACAAACCCGAATACTTAAACTATATCAATAATCCCGCACGAATTTTACTAAAAGAAAGGAAAGGCTATGTTTTTGAAATGAAAGGCTAAAGTTTCTGCTTGTGTTTGCATTTTATTGGGATTGCAAAAGTAATTGGAAAATCAGATAGAAGAAGCCCCTTTTTGTTTTGTCTTTACGTGAAAATAAAAGAACGGAATTATGGCTCCGTATGGTTGTGTTTTCGGAAATGAATTCTGAGTTTTCTTTTGCTCCTTCTAAATTCAATATTCTCTTCTACATCTTTCATAGGTTGATTTTCTATCCACTCATTTTCTTTTATTTTTTCTTGCATTCTTGGAATAGAATTAAACCTATTTTCATAAAAAATAGCGTCTCTAGCTTCAATCACCGTATTTAATCTTATTGAATCATTAGGTTCAATAACCATAAACCTATAGTCCTTACTATGTTCAGCATAACCTAAGAAAATACATTCAACACCTTTAGCTTCTAAACTTCTAATCTTAGGTGCCGGTAATCTAACAATTGCTCTACATCCCCAAACCTTAAGATAATCTAAGTTTGGCTTTTTTTTCTTCCAAAGTTCATAAGGTGTAACATGTGATTTCTTATGAGGAATTCTATTAAGTATGTGACATGCAGTTAGTAATGCTTCACCCCAAAAACTCTTATTTAAACCAGAATAGTATAACATAGAATTTACCATTTCTTTTAAAGTTCTATTTTTTCTTTTCGCAACTCCATTTTGTTGAGGCGTATATGAAGTCGTAGTTTCATGAATTATGCCAAATAATTCACAAAATGCAGGAAAATTATATTCGCTTCCTCTATCGGATCTTAAGCACTTAACTTTACAATTCAAGTAATTTTCCACTTCATTCTTGTAAATTCTAAATTTATCAAGTACTTCGTCTTTTGTATGCAACAAATAAACATAACAATACTTCGAATAATCATCAATAAAGTTGGCAAAGTATTTTTTCCCCCTTTAGTAGGAGTATCATGCAAATCACATAAATCACTATGAATAAGAAATAATAAACTAGTATTTCTTCTTCACAGATTTAAATGGAGTTTTAGTTATTTTTGTATGTGCACAAACTTGACATCTATCAATTATATCATTTTCATATTTAGGTATTAATTTTAACTTGATCATATCATTCATGTGATTTGCATTTACATGCCCAAACGTATTATGCCATAAAGAAAATGAATCAACAATATAAACATAATTCATAACTTTATTAATATTAAGCTTAAACATTCCCTCATACAAATATCCTTTTCCAACAAAGTTTCCACCCTTGGACAGAACAAACTTATCCTTTTCATGCGATTTGCATTTACATGCCCAAACGTATTATGCCATAAAGAAAATGAATCAACAATATAAACATAATTCATAACTTTATTAATATTAAGCTTAAACATTCCCTCATACAAATATCCTTTTCCAACAAAGTTTCCACCCTTGGACAGAACAAACTTATCAGACTCGAAAACAAGCTTAAAACCATGCTTATTCAAAAGACTAGCAGAAACTAAATTCTTTCTAAGTTCAGGGACATGATATACATCTCCAAAAGATAAAATCTTTCCCGAAGTAAATTCTAATTCCACCGTCCCTTTGCCTTTGACAACAGCGGTTGATGAGTTGCCCATGAACATGACATTGCCATCTTCAACAAGTTCATACTTAGTGAAAAGACTTTTGTCTTTACACACATGTCTCGTCGCCCCTGAGTCAATCCACCAAGAACTATCATCCTGCATCATATTAGCTTCAGAAATAATTGCAACGAATTTTCTTTATTATTTTGCTCGGTCTTCTTTTTCTTTAAATTTTTACAATCTCGCTTGTAATGGCCCGGAGCACCGCAATTATAACATGAACCTTTCTTTTTCTTATTTTGATGATTGTAGTTCTTGGAGTAGCCTTTTCGTTTCTGATTTTGTTTGTTCTGTCCGGAGTGATAAGAATGTCTAAATTCTCTAGTATCCTCCACCATATGCACCTTAGAAGAAATTTTTTCTTGTTTTTTTTTTTGGGGTTTCCCAAGGTATCCCCACAGCCGACCGCCGTGAGACTAATCCCTCGCCCCAACTGTCAGCGCACTAAGCGGTAGGAGGTTGGCCAAGGAGTTTTTTCCATTCACAAGAGTTGGGATTCGAACTCCGAACCACTTGCTTAAGGGGCGAAGCGCTGAACCACTATGCCAACCCACTTGGTTATATGCACCTTAGAAGAAATTTTTTCTTGTAATTCTTCTCGTTCTTGCATTCTAGATTGTTCTTCAATACGAAAGAAAGTTCCTAAATCTTTAACACTAATATCTTCTTTCTTATGTTTAAAACTTTTCTTATAATCTTTCCATGATGGAGGAAGTTTATCTATAATGCAAGACACAATTATGCATTCATCCATATTCATATTTAATTGTTTCATGTGTCCTAAAATGCATTGCAATTCATTAAATTGCTCACTCACAGATTTTCCATCAACCATATGATAATTCATAAATTGGGAAGATAAAAATTTCTTACTTGTCGCATCTTCAGTTAAATACCGTGAATTGAGTGTATTCCAAAGTTCCTTCGCGGTTTCCACGTTTTGATAAATATCGAACAAATTATCCTCTAGAGCATTTAGGATGTGGCCTCGGCATATTTCAACATCTTTACCCCAATTTGTTCTAACCCGAAATTCCGCCAAAGTTTCATTCTCACGTTCTTGTCGCTTTGGCGTCATCAAAACATAATCCACTGCAAGCGTCAACAAAAGGAAACAAACTTTCTTTTGCCACCGTCTAAAATTTCCACCATCAAACCTCTCCAACTTCATGAAATCAGTCGTGAGTTGTAGCAAATTTTGAGAAGCCATAAAGTATTGTTTTGAGATTGTTGGAAATATTGGATGAACAACTCGAACGAATGATTTCGTATAACACGAATGATTTCGTATAACCTCCAAGTCGCGCAAAGTTACGCTCTCCTCAAGACAATATTCGCCCCCTATCGAGTGCAAACGAGTTATAAGCGAATTTGTCCCAGAATACAATGGAGCCCAGTCATAAGAACTGTTATTTGTCTGCGAATTGCACTTTCGAAGACAAACTCGAATACTTAAACTATATCAATAATCCCGCACGAATTTTACTGAAAGAAAGGAAAGGCTAAGTTTTTGAAATGAAAGGCTAAAGTTTCTGCTTGTGTTTGCTTTGTATTGGGATTGCAAAAGTAATTGGAAAATCAGATAGAAGAAGCCCCTTTTTGTTTTGTCTTTACGTCAAAACAAAAGAAAGAAATTATGGCTCCGTATGGTTGTGTTTTCGGAAATAAATTCTGAGTTTTTTTTGGGAAATGTGTATTACAAAAATTCGTGGGAAAATATTGAGTTAATTTGTTTGTTTGGATGTATTCTAGAATTTAATTGAAAATAGTGTAGATGTGATATAAAGTTGATTTTTATTAGGATTTGATATATGAAATGATTGAGTTGGTTATGAATGTGATGATGATGGGGGAAAAGAGATTAAAATAATATATATTTTATAATAATGTTATGAGTTGGTAATAAAGGAATATGTATATATGTGTGTATATATATATACACATATACACACATAATATAATATATAGAGTTATTAACGCTAATCATCCCCCATGTCACGCAAAAGTGTCACTTTAGTCCCTCTTGTGAAAAAATTATTATTTTCATCTTTCATGTCAATAATTTGTACCCAGATGGTCATTTTTTCGACATTCCGACCAGATTTTACGGCTTTCCACGCGAAAATAGGGCTATCCATGCATATATCATGAACGTCTTCACCAGAAAATTCATAACTCATTGTAGAAAGCTCGGATTCATGAACCGTTTTCTTCCCATGAAACTAGACACATAGGGCTATCCACGCATATATCGCACATAGTCAGGAGACGTCTAAAACAAAGAAGTTTTGTATTAAAAAATTAGCTAAAAAGCTGTCGGAAATGATGCTTAGCTAATTTTTCAATGATAAAATATTGTGAAACGATTGAAATGATTGGTTGTTATATAGGGGAATGTGTAGTGTATTTAAAATTTGACCATTTTCTGTTGAATTTGGCTTGAGGTGATCCAAAAAATAAAAATATTTTCTGAATTCACAACCATACATAGCCTATATATTTATCTTTTACTTTCTATTGCTTATATAGAAAATTGATATACCTTCAAGAGAGTTGTATCTCTTCTATATCACAACCGTAAAATATTATCAGACAAGAATAATATCATTTCACCAGAAAAGTCAAAAGTTCAAATAGAGTTTCTTAAAGTCACGACCCTTGGGAATAAATTATCAACGGTAAACAGATATTTTGAAAATTATCAACGGTAAACAATTATTTTGAAAATATCTATCATAAACAATATGCACCAAAAGGTTTTGAAAACCCATGGTTGAGGTTTCTGACAAGCCTGTGGATTCCCCACCCTCATGTAATAAAATGTTCCATAATCCCATGGTTGTCAGTGTGCAGTCGGCTGTTAATGAGGCTATAAAGGCCATTAATGATATTGGCATTATGAACTTTGAAAATAATCACATTAATCCTCAAGTCTTACGCTTGCCTCTAGTTAATGAATCCAAAAGAAATCTCAAGTTGCATTTAAAAATTCGGGTGGCAAATGTAATCGTGCCTCTCAACATACCTCTTCATCTCTATCTTTTTAATGAACTTTGCTATTTGGAACGCCAATGGAGTGGGCAATCAGACTTCGATCAAACACCTTTTCAACCTTATTAAAGAGTTCAACGTTAAGATTTTGGTAATTCTTCAGCCACGAGTTAGTAACTCTTAAAGAAACATTTTTTAAAAAGAGACTTCTCAATGTTTATTCGAATTGTATAAACCATATTTGGCTTTTCACGAGTTATAATGACTTCTCAATTGATATTCTGGAGGATCAACCGTAATTCCTTCATGTCAAAGGGTCGCATCGCATGGACCCTTTTTCTTTACCCCCAATTTATGCTAAATGTACCATATCAAAAAGACGTCTTTTATGGGATGGGCTTCAGAATATTGCGAAATCTTTAGGCTGTGTTTGGTTTTATTTTCAAATCAATTTTGGCCAAACTTGTTTGTTTTGTGTTTTTTTGATAAAAAAGGATTTTTTTGGTCAAAAAAATTGTCAGCTATTGTCTCCCTATTTGTTTCTACTTTAGGGTGCCTACTAATTACATCAACTACAATATAATCATTTAAAATTTATATTATATTATATTTTTTAATCATTAACTAATTATAAACACAACTTTTCAGACAAAAACTTACATGATTTGACTGCTACAATAACTTTTCTCTCCTTTGAAAATAAAATCAAACACAAAACCAAACACATTTTCATCAAAATACACAATTTCCAATAAACTTTTTCACCAAAATTTTCACCAAAAAAACCTCCCAAAACAAAACCAAACACAGCCTTAACTTCCGACCCTTGGATGGCTGGGGGAGATTTTAATACTATTATGTAGCTTTCGGAAAGTCGTGGGATCTGCAATCCTAAATTTCAATCTATGCGGTAATATGGAGTTATGATAGCGGATTGTAATCTCTCTGATGCGGGGTTTGAAGAGGAGATTTCTACTTGGTATAGAAATTTCCTTTGGCAATGCCTTGACAGAGTTCTCATCTCCCCCTCTTGGTTGGATCTTTTGTATGAAGCTCGTATGTAACACCTCCCGAGCATGTGTTCGGATCACGCCTCCCTCCTTATTAAGTTCGGATCTCCCGAGCATGTGTTCGGATTTCAAACATATAACAGATGCCGAGTTGAACGTAAAAGAAAATGAAGCTCTTTTTGATTCTTCCCCTTCGGAGGAGTATAAAATTGATCTTAAAAAATATACTGCTCTTGTTGAATTGTGGTGAAGAAATGACTCATTTTCCTTTGATAATGAAAGAGCAATTTATCCCACATAGAAAGAATTTTGTAAAGGGTGATCCCTTTTCCTATCCACCCTTTTGTTGTTTGATATCCCTTAGCCTCTCATTTTTGGCTATTCTTCTTTTCTCCTCTATAGTTTTGTATATTTCACTTTTGGTCCTTTCTTTTTTGTAGTGAAATATTTTGGTGGGGTCCGAGGACGTAGGCTAAATCAGCCGAACCTCGTTATATTTGGTGTTCTTTATTTTGTGCTATTCTTTAAGTAGCCATTGTTAGTTATAGTTGTAGTGTTATATTGTGCTATTAAATTCGTCTAGTTAATTCTGTCGAGGAGGTTGGGTTTTAAGCGCGACCGTTGTGACGCCTCCAATCTTTCCTGGGAATTAAATCTAGTGTGGTTTTCTAGTACAATATTTTCCTCGCTATTTCTATATTTGGTGGAATATGACTCTGAGTTCCACAACAAGTGGTATCAGAGCTCGGGTATTCTGAGTATGCTCTGTGGTCGCAGTTTAATCTGATCTTCCACATCAGAAAAGTTTTCTCGGGCTATTTGGCTTTCGCATTTGGAGGGCTATTGAAGAATAATTTGTAACCAAAAATGGAAGTTACCTCAAAAGCATCGTCGTCGTCCATTTGGGCGAAAACCACTATGGCAAATACACGATTGGCAGTGGAATCTTTTGATGGCACAAGCCATTTTGGTATGTGGCAAAGCGAAGTTGTAGACGCACTCTTTCAACAAGGTCTATACTTAGCTATTGAAGAAAAGAAACCAAATGATATAGAGGAAAAAGAATGGAAATTTGGATGAGAAGGATTTGGCTCTGATGTTGCTGGGATCCCTTCCTGAGAAGTTTGAGTTTCTTGAAACCACTCTACTTCACGGGAAGGCTGCTGCTGTATCTCTTAGCGAAGTTTGTGCTGCCCTATACAGTTATGAACTGAGAAGGACAAGCAAGTTTGTTCAGGCGGAGATGCAGAAGTTTTGTTCATCAGAGGTCGTTCACAAAACAAAAGGAGTGAAATACTCCAAATTGGAGTTTTGTGAACTCTGTGTTTGTGGGAAACAGACAAGGGTTAAATTTGGAACAACAATCCATAATACTGATGGTATCTTGGATTATGTTCATTCGGATGTGTGGGTCCCTCAAAAAATGAGTTCTTTGGGAGGGAAACACTAGTTTGTAACATTTGTTGATGTTTTTTCCCGGAGAGTTTGGGTGTATACGATGAAGACAAAGGATGAAGTGTTTGACGTATTCCTCAAATGGAAAAAGATGGTGGAAACTCAGACTGATAAAAAGGTCAATCGTCTCCGTACAGACAATGGTGGAGAATTTAGGAGTGGTCCATTTCAGAAATTTTGTGAGGATGAAGGAATTGTCAGACACTTCACTGTCAGACATACACCACAACAGAACGGAGTGGCAGAACGCATGAATCGGACTTTGCTGGAGAAAGTTCGGTGTTTGTTATCCAATGCTGGGTTGGGTAAAGAATTTTGGGCTGAGGTTGTGATGTATGCGTGCCATCTCGTTAATCATCTACCATCTACTGCTATTGATGGAAACACACCATTGGAAAAATAGTTTGGAAAGCCTGCTATTGATTATGATTCCTTACATGTGTTTGGTTCCGCTGCATATTATCATGTTAAGGAATCAAAGTTGGATCCTAGAGCAAAGAAAGTTGTGTTCATGGGGATCACCTCTGGTATAAAAGGCTATCGCCTTTGGTGTCCAGAAACAAAGAAAATAATCTTTAGCAGGGATGTCACCTTTGATGAATCTACCGTGTTGGGAAAGGTGAATGCGGAACAGCAGGATGGTACTCCCAAACAGGTGGAGTTTGAAAAGTTTGTTGTCCCAACAGATCAAGAAACTCTTGATCATTCTCCTACGGTAGAAGGAGATTATGAAGAAGAGGAAGTTCAACCCCAAGAACTTCCACAGCAACTTGAATCAATTGCAACTAGTAAGCCAAAGAGGACAATCAGAAAGCCTGCTCGCTTTGATGATATGGTGGCTTGTGCATCTGCAATTGCCGCTAATGATGTTCCTACCACTTATATTGAAGCAGTCAAAGGACCAGAGAAAGATAAGTGGAGGATTGCCATGAGTGAAGAAATGCAGTC
Organism: Buddleja alternifolia; assembly: GCA_019426215.1. Taxonomy (NCBI): domain Eukaryota; kingdom Viridiplantae; phylum Streptophyta; class Magnoliopsida; order Lamiales; family Scrophulariaceae; genus Buddleja; species Buddleja alternifolia. The sequence goes on along the minus strand of WHWC01000149.1, from coordinate 4,613 downwards.
CCTTCATAAGAATCAAACATGGGAACTGTCTAGTCTCCCGAAGGGAAAGAAGGCAATTGGATGTAAATGGGTATTTGCAAAGAAAGATGGATTTCCTAGCCAAGGTGATGTTCGCTACAAAGCCAGATTGGTGGCCAAAGGTTACGCTCAGAAGGAGGGCATTGATTATAATGAGGTGTTTTCTCCAGTCGTAAAACACTTCTCCATTAGAATTTTGTTGGCTTTGGTAGCACAGTTAGATTTTGAACTAGTTCAGTTGGATGTAAAAACTGCATTTTTACATGGAGACTTGGAAGAGGAAATCTATATGACTCAGCCAGAGGGATTCAAAGTTGCTGAAAAATGAAAATTTGGTTTGTAAACTTCAAAAATCGTTGTACGGATTGAAGCAATCTCCGAGGCAGTGGTACAAACGATTTGACAAGCTTATGATGGGAATTGGGTACACAAGATGCAAATACAATCATTGTGTGTATTTGCACAAGCTACAAGATGGATCCTTCATATATCTTCTTCTATATGTTGATGATATGTTGATTGCCTCCCCGAGTCTAATAGAAATTGAAAAGTTGAAGACTCATTTGAAAAGGGAGTTCGAGATGAAGGATCTGGGTGAGGCGAAGAAGATTCTCGGCATGGAGATTTTCAGAGATAGAAAATTGAGGAGGCTTTGTTTGACTCAGAAACAATATCTGAGTAGGATGTTGAGGTGTTTTGGCATTAATGAAAAGTCAAACCCAGTTAGTACTCCGCTTGCTCCTCATTTTAAGCTTAGCGCCGCTTTGTCACCGAAATCTGATGCAGAACGGGAATACATGTCAAAAGTACCGTATGCAAATGCTGTTGGTAGCTTGATGTATGCTATGGTGTGTATGAGGCCTGATATTTCCCAAGCAGTAGGGGTTGTGAGCAGGTATATGCATGATCCTGGAAAGGAACATTGGAAAATTTGAAGATTGATTTTGGTGACCCCGTTTGACGAGGAGATTGAAGATTTTGGAAATTCGCCAAGGTGGAGATTTGTTGAATTGTGGTGAAGAATGGCTCATTTCTCTTTGATAATGAAAGAGCAATTTGTCCCACATAGGAAGAATTTTGTAAAGGTCCATCCCTTTTCCTATAAAAAGGGATCCACCCTTTTGTTGTTTGATATCCCTTAGCCTCTCATTTTCGGCTATTCTTCTTTTCTCCTCTATAGTTTTGTATATTTCACTTTTGGTCCTTTCTTTTGTGTAGTGAAATATTTTGGTGGGGTCCGAGGACGTAGGCTAAATCAGCCGAACCTCGTTATATTTGGTATTCTTTATTTTGTGCTATTCTTCAAGTAGCCATTGTTAGTTATAGTTGTAGTGTTATATTGTGCTATTAAATTCGTCTAGTTAATTCTGTCGAGGTGGTTGGGTTTTAAGCGCGACCGTTGTGACGCTTCCAATCTTTCTTGGGAATTAAATCTAGTGTGGTTTTCTAGTACAATATTTCCCTCGTTATTTCTATATTTGGTGGAATATGACTCTGAGTTCCACAACAACTCTCCTCACCAAATCTCTTACTATTGAAGAAGATTTTTGGTGTCAAAAAGCCGCTTGTAGATGGGCTGTTGAAGGAGAACCACTACTACAGAAATGATCTATTACAGCGGGTTTTTTTTGCCTATTACAGCGGTTTTAACCGCTGTAATAGGTACCGCTGTAATTGGTTCAGGCCAATTACAGCGGTTACAACCCGCTGTAATAGGCACCTATTACAGCTGTTATACAAATAACCGCTATTAAAAAACAAAAAAAAATTATTTTTCCGTGGCCTATTACAGCGGTTTTGGAAAAAACCGCTGTAATAGGCCCCGAAAAAATTTTTTAAAACATTTTGACCATGTCAGAATGATACGAAATTCGCACGGTCATAACGAAACGGCATTCCGAACAAAACGCAAGGCAAAGCCTTGCGCTCTCGTGATTTTAGCCATTTGAGATCGTTTAAGGCCTCAAATTTGCGTTTTATTATGAAAATAGGGTATTTTCGTAATAAAACGCAAATTTGAGGCCTTAAACTATGTCAAATGGCTAAAATTCCGAGATCGCATGACAATGTCATGCGTTTTGTTTAGAATATCGTTTCTCTATGACTATACGAATTTCGAGTCATTTCAATACCGCAAAATTTCAACCGAGAAATATTTTCGTAAATACACAAATATACATACACCCATCCACACATACACAACTATACATACACCCATCCACACATACACAAATATACATACACCCATCCACACATACACAAATATACATACACCCATCCACACATACACAAATATACGTACACCCATCCACACATACACAAATATACATACACCCATGAACATATACCCAAATATACATACACCCATCCACATATACACAAATATACATACACCCATCAACATATACGCAATATACACAAACCCATCCACATATACACAAATATACATATACCCGCACATACACAAATATACACATATACACAAAATAAATACACACACATACACAAATATACATACACCCACACATATACACATATACAAATATAGATATATATATATATATATATAGAGGGAAGAAGAGAGAAAGAGAAGAAGCTTACTATCGTTGTGGTGGTGGTGGCGGCGGCGGCGGTAAGTGGTGGTGGCGGTGGCGCCGGTAAGTGGTGGTGATGTCGAGCTTTTTTGGGGAGGGGGGGATCGAGAGAGAGAGAGAGACCGAGAATAGAGAGAGAGAGAGAAGCTGAAATGGTTTTTAAATTTGAGAGTGGGAGAGAGAAGCGGGAAGATAAAAATATTTCGAATTTTTTCGTACATGGCCTATTACAGCGGTTTTTTTTAAAACCCCTGTAATAGGTTTAAATTTTTTATTTTTTTTTTAGCTGCCTTTTACAGCGGTTCAGTAGTGAACCGCTGTAATAGACCTGGCACCTATTACAGCGGTTCATGAAAGAACCGCTGTAATAGGTGCCGCGTATTACCTATTACAGCGATTCTTTTACGAACCGCTGTAATAGCCCCCTCCGTTCAGCGGTTTTTTGAAAAACCGCTGTAATTGGGGCGCTGTAATAGACTCTTTTTGTAGTAGTGAACGTAACACTAAATTTTTCCATTCCCTTGTGAAAAAAAAGAGCCAAATCCACTATCCATTCATCACCGTTAACTCTCAAATTCTTACCTCTCAATCTGATATTAAGTCATCGGCAGTGAGCTATTATGAAGAGCTTCTCTCCCAAGATCCCATACCCCCCTCTGACCTTCATCTTTCGTACCACTGCCCAACCCTTAAAGATTCTGACCACTTCATTCTTTGTGAATCCCCTTCCATGGTGGAGGTTAAAAACGCCATTTTTGATATGAATATGGATAGCACAGCTGGCCCTGATGGGTTCTCAGCCCACTTCTTTCTGGCATGTTGGGAAAATGTTAACATTCTGTCTACAATTAAAGATTTTTTTGTTGGTAATCTGCTCCCTCGTAATTTCACTGCTACTTTTTCTGATCCTTATTCCCAAAATTGACAGTCCTTCTACTTGGAACGACTTCAGACCCATAAGTTTGTGTAACGTCCTCAATAAAAAAAATTCCAAAATTATTCGTACCCGTTTGGCACCTTTCCTCCCGTCCCTTATCGCTCCTTCCCAAAGTGGATTCATTTCTGACAGGAACTTTAATGACAATATTCTCCTTGCACAGGAGATTATACATGACATTGATATCCCTAATAGATTTGATAACCTTGTTCTTAAGCTTGACATGGCTAAAGCCTACGATAGGCTTCATTGGAATTTCTTTTAGAAAATCCTTGTCAAAATGAACTTTCATCCACACTTGCTCTTTCTTATTAAGAATTGCATTGAAAATTGTTGGTTCTCGGTGCTTGTTAATGGAGACAAAGAGGGCTTCTTCAGAGCCACAAGGGGATTGAGACAAGGAGACCCTCTTTCTCCTCCCTTTTCGTCCTTGCGGTGGTTTACCTTTCTAGGGTCCATGACAAATTTTTTACCTCTCATCCTAATCCTTTTTACAAATGCCAAGGTGGTGGGGAGATTTCTCATTTAGCTTATGCGGATGACATTATGATCTTTTCCAATTTCAAATCCTTTAGTATCTGTCGCATCTTGGGTTTTTTAAAGCAATATGAGAACTCCTTGGGCCAACTTGTGAACAAAACCAAAAGCTCTTTTACCGTTGGCAACAAAACCTCTAATGCTGTTAGAATTAATTTGTAATTTTCAAGAAATGTGTAGAACAATCTTGATAAATGTACCTAAGAAATATCTAGTAGTCTAAGAAAAATCTAGTATGTGGTGGACTAAGAAATATCTAGTATTTACATTTCCCAACCACCTCATTAAATGAGTTCTCTAGATGTATCTATTGATCACTATAAATAGAGGTGTACCATGCAAATTGTAAATAAGCTAAAACCATAAGATAAATTCTAATAATACAAAGAGCAGCAGCTCATATCTTAATCCTTCTTCATAAATGAGTCGTGCATAATTAGTCCCCTTTTTAAAATTAGCAAAGTCTCCAATAAATTCCTAAACAAACATCAATTGTTTCACTCAAAGTCCTTCACACTTCCGCTACT